>JAXGGA010013756.1:0-34181 GCA_038373865.1 Uloborus plumipes
TCTCTTTGCTCTATAAGAGGATTTTTAACTCCAACTTGATCACTTTCGTATTCCATGCTGATGAGGCATAATAAGCCTGAAACTGCAGTCCATGGATCGAAATGAACGAGTTGGCGGTGTATTGCACGTTCCTGCCTTAGCCCTGGCTTAAGGATGGTTACTCACTGCTTTAATGAAGTGATGTAAAAACTCGGCAATATACTGCGAAATTGGGGACAAAAACTTAGTGAGAAAAACGAATTCTGTCAAGGTATCCTCATTTTGGTGATATTTAGCGAGATTCCCTACAGTTAAATCTAAAGTTGTCGATTTACCCGATATGAAACTCTGTAATACGATCTTTTAATCATCGTGTGGCAGCAAACTGAAGCGTGATGAAGGACTCCTCTAAGGCACTTTGCTAATGTGATTATGTTCTACTTATACGCTCCATTTAGTTTCTGATGATGCAATTTCACGTATGTGACTATGCTTATTGAACTCCCCTCTCCCTACGAGTCTTCCTCAATTGATTTTTACTGCTAATTATAGAATCTTAACTGGAAATGACTTTTTTTACAAGGCCACTTTTGTTGCATTGTATTCCCGTATGAACTAAGGCCCCTATATATACGAGCCGGCGCATCAAGATTAAGTTTCACCACTTTGGATCCAGCGCGTGTTTTGTGTCGTTTAAGTGGTTGTCTTCTTCTGGGACCAGTAATCGCGTTTTGGTAATTTTTCACTGTGAGCAATTATTAGCGGCACGTTGATTTGGCAAAGCTTAGCAATGTGCACAAACTTTTTTTGGAAACCATACTCCTCAACAATGAAAATTTGAAGTAAAGTTGAGGGAATGGATCAAAGTGGTCAGAAACTTAATCTTGATGCGTCGGCCTGTCTATATAGCGGCTCTAGTATGAACATAAGGGCCAGTATTCCCGATTGTGTCCTGTGTTCTACAGGCACTTTTATGAATTTATGCACTTGGCTAGATGCCCTGCGCTCACTTTTCCAGACAACTCTCAAGACAACTTACATATTGTCTGATTTTCTTAGGTAAAACCTTCCGCGCATGTACGCATGCGTCGGGTCTTCTCTGATCTTACCAAAATAGGGGTGATAGGTAAGATAACAACAAGGGGAAGAATAATCAGAGGCGTTTTGAGTCGTATCAAACAACGCAGAACGATGCTAATTTCAAATGCATAGTTTAGTTGAGTATGTTAAAAGGACGGCAAATGCAAATTTTAAATTGAAAACTTAGGAAAGTTCCCACCAACAACCCACCCCTTCTTAAAGTGGAGTGGTTCGCGAGTGCTAGGCGCGGTTTTCACGGACGGACAATAATAAGGCTAGATTTTTTTGAACTGCTAGAGGGCTCATGGCTGTTGCGGCCTATACCCCGACGCAGGAGAAAAAAAATGTTGCAATTTCAGATTTTAGATACCCCCCCCCCAATAAAAAAAATCTCTAACTGTGAAAGTGTTATTCTCTATATTTATTATACTTTCATCCATGTAGAAAAGAGCCTGAAAAATTATGCATTTCAGAAGATTTACTTCCAACGCATGCACATTGCACATGAATAAGTATATTCATTGTTTTAAGCCATTAGATAAACATGGTTTCTTTAATATGCGTAGAAGGAAGAGTGGTGTTCACACCAGATTCTTTTTTAAAAATGACATATTTATCTTAGTAAAAGTGTTAAGTGGCCCGAAAAGTCGGTGAAAAATGTTAGATGAAATGTACTGTCCTACCCCGTATACAATGGAAAGGCAAACATACAGTCATCTATTTGTTTTGAGGGATGTCAGCTTTTGAAGACGTGTTTCAGCCTCTAAATTTAACCGATCACATTGAAATTACGCGGATCAAATTTTCACTCTTCCCCTCATTCAGATCTACTCACCGTATCTAGACCGTTTGCCAATTCCATACCAATTGGAGCAAAGTGGAGTTTCATAAATTTTTATCATTCAGGAACGATTTCTCCTTTTTTCCCTAGCGCTAGTAAAAAATACGGGTTAATTTTTTTTCTAAACTTTGTTGTAAGAAACAAGACGACCCTAAAAAGAATAAGAGTGATATTTTTTTACAAAATGTAGTTTTTTAAATGTACAATTACATGAATGCTTACATTACTAACTTCTGCAATTGAAAGTATCCCTTCTTAGACAGCATCTCTCGATTAGAAGATAGAGCACTTTGACCCAAAAGGCGATTCATACCAGCCTACCTATGTCTCCTATTTTCCTATTTCTTCCCTACGGAACTCTTTTTACATTGGTAAAAACCCAGTTCATGGCAGGTACTTAAAAATCTAATTTAAAGAAAAATCATATGTCATAGATAAAAGTGGATCGTTGCGTGTTAAAATTTTTATCTACTCCTTACCAAGTGGAAAGAGAGACAAGTCGAAGTATAATTGGCAACATGCAGCTTGCTATGTAAATGGGTGTTATCGGAAATCCCTAATTCCGCTTTTAAGAGGAATTTTATTGCATTTCTTAAGTAAACACACAACTAGATGATGATGTGGGTAGGAAAAGAATTTAGTTTTGAACATAGCAGCAACTCGGAATTCAGGGTTTATAAGAGGATTGTAAAAGAAACTTGTTCCCCACTGAGAAAAGGTCACCTCTTTTACGTGACTTTTAATTGCCTATGTAAGCATGAACGAGAAAAATATCTTTCACCTTGAGTACATACGATCTAATCTTTGTTATTTACAATACAAAGTACAGAAATTCAACAAATTTTTCAAATTACGCTGTTCTGTTTCGTATTTCCAAATGTTGACGGTATCAAATGACTACTTTTGGACATCACGAAGAATATTGGTGAAATGAAAAAAAAAATGACATCATAGTGCAATATTTTCCGAGTTTACCCGATTTTGAAGTAACCTTTTTAAGAAATAAATAACTTGTAGAAACCTCGTTACACATTATTTGCTCCAGCAGGACGGTTAGCATAAAACTGTATAACCGTAACATAAAAGAGAGAAAAAAGGAAACACAAGCGGTTGAATGCTTCAAAACCACCAGTTTCTCCGACATTGGTATTGAACCTTTGTTGACCAGGAAGATATTTTGCCAACAGACGACCGCCCCTTCCATGTCATGGAAATAAATTAACTTCTTGTTTAATTGACTTTCTTGCTTACCATTCTTAGATTACGGAACAGAATCGATCTTTTGAAACTTCGTGAGATGAAATTCAAATTTCTCGGTAGACTTAGCAAAAAAAAAAAAAAAAAAATTAAAGAAAATGCTGATATTATGACCTGTAGAATCGATTTCAGTGCGTATTGGTTTCCAGGTATTCCGCGGTATGTTCCAATTCGAGAATCTTTGTCATAAACTCGAGAGCACATTTCAGGTCATATCTTTAGAGACCTGGTGAGAACAAAAATTCAAATTTCTCGACACACTTAGAAAATAAGGAAAGAAAAGGTTGATATTAGGACCTGTAAAATCAGAAAATGTGTCTGTTTTACAGCCAGAAAGGCAACCAAGAAGTAAAAATTAAATATTTTGGCGAATTTTCGAAATAGGAATAGTAGAGTAGAAGATTGAGCAACAAAAAAAAAAAGGGAAATATTCTAGCCTAGCCACCCTCGGGAGCAAGACGGTTGACTTTTTTTACTATTCTCCTCTTTGCACCAAAATGAAAGCCTTCGGAGGCTGCAATGCTACATTTGATGGTGATATAAAATTATTTCAATCAGTGTCTCTGTCTATCAGTGTCTATCTCTCAGTGTCTATCTCTAGTTATATACAGGGTGTCCACTCCAATCGTGGACCAATAGCTAATTTCTAAACCGTTAGAGATAAGCATATAGTTTATTTAGGAAAAAATCTCAAAATTACGAAAGGAATTTTGGGTCTATTCAATGTTTTTCAAAAAATCAAATTTTGAAAGAGTTACGAAATTTAAATTTTTATACAGCCCCCCAGTCCTATCAATCATATTTAGTAAAACATTCTTGACACTGTAACGTTTAAAACTAAAAAAAAATCACTCTTCTACCACAAAAATTGACCGAGTTATGACGTTTTGAAAAATCAAGATTTTGAAGTATTTCGCATACGGTCCCTTAAGCGATCGCTCGATGACGTCATGAAATAATGCAAAATCTTGATTTTTCAAAACGTCATAACTCGGTCAATTTTTGTGGTAGAAGAGTGATTTTTTTTTAGTTTTAAACGTTACAGTGTCAAGAATGCTTTACTAAATATGATTGATAGGACTGGGGGGCTGTATAAAAATTTAAATTTCGTAACTCTTTCAAAATTTGATTTTTTGAAAAACATTGAATCGACCCAAAATTCCTTTCGTAATTTGGAGATTTTTTCCTAAATAAACTATATGCTTATCTCTAATGGTTTAGAAATTAGCTATTGGTCCACGATTGGAGTGGACACCCTGTATATACCACTATGTGATTCTCATTTGCATCTCTCTATATGTTTATCTACATTATATACGAGGGTTGAGGCAAAAGTCATGAATACTATGTTTTTTCTTGAAGATACTAGTCTGGTTAGAAAATGGGACACATGCAGACAAAGGGACAATATGTCAAAAACATGTGTGGACAATGAATAGCACTGAAATATCGTAACACACTAATTTATTACTACAGTACACAAGATCATATGGCCTTCACGGTGCAAAATAATGGCAACGCAGGACACATACGATTGATATGACAAACCAGAGCCCTAAAAGCCTTCACAGTAATCCCCTGATACTGTCATCACACGCTGCCAACGATCTGGGAGGCGCTGAATGCCAGCTAACTCAGCATTTTCCACACTATGTCGAATCAGCTATGATGCTGCTGCAAAAAATAAACTTGTTTTTACAGTATAATCGTGGCAGCAGGGGTTCCAGTTTAAAACTGTAAAATGTACAGTAATGAACTGTAAAACTACCAATTTTATATTTTATTACTGTAAAGCAGTAATTTTACAGTTCATTACTGTAAAGCAGCAATTTTACGGTTTATTACCATAAAATTAGCTGTTTTATACTGTGAAAACAACAGTATAATACTGGCAACAGAGGTTCCATTTTAAAACTGTAAAATTAGCAATTTTTCAATCTATTACTGTGAAGCAGCAATTTTACAGTTTATTACTGTAAAATTAGGCATTTTTAGTTTGTTACTATAAAATTAGCTGTATTATACTGCAAAAACAACATCTATTTTTTACAGTGTACGAAAATCCGTGACAAAAGAACTTAACGTTTAAAGAATACTAATGATGCAAAAGGAAAGTAACAGTTTTATGAAAAATCCGTTTTTTAAAGACTCATTTTCAAAAATTGAAAATTTTGAAAAGTGTCTGTTTTCAAAAAAAAAAATGCTAAATAATTCCTTTTGGTAATTAAAACACGGGGCCTTATTAAAACCTTACCTCATCATTTGACCTCATTTCATGCAAGTCTAATGTATTCATGATCCAAGGATAAAAGGGAACCTTTTTTAAATCGAAGTGAGTACATTTTATTAGGAACCATCTTAACATTTTTATTTCTCTTTTAAGATTTATAATGTTTGAGAATCCTTGTTACAGCATTTTTTTCTGTACAAAATTGAACTTCCTTTGGGAATACAGCATTTTAACCACTCATAAACGCTCACGAAATGAACGCCAATGGACTTTTCGAGCATAAGCAGGCTCTTTAATGGTTTCATTACTTTCTTTTACGCACAAAAATGGCGGACATTAGCACCGCCATGCTGCGTGATTCAACCTCTGTCACCAAAATGCAGATATAGAAGTCATTTTCTCTTCTCCTTTTTCTGCCACCGTGCTCAATTCTCCCAAGAAAGTAGCTGCCCATAAAAACGGCTTCTAAAACCTGACGGAATTGTTTCAGCCATGTTTACGACTCCTTTCTCTTTTTATGAGGTGCGTCCTAATCTCGCCCGAGAGTTGAATTATCTTTGTTTTGTAAATATTCTCCTAACTCAGTGCCTCGGAAGACATTTTGTGACCTATATGCTGGTTGACTTCTGGACGAATTTCATGGACGTCGAATGTCCGAGTGATCACTCTGTATAACAATGACGAGGTTCGAAGCGCTATGCTTGATTTCCCGTAGGTCATTCAAGGCAAGTTTTGAGTTCCAAGAAAAACATATTACTACTCATAACCTGAAACATGAGTGCTATAAGAAGAGATAGAGGTGACTCTCGAGCCCGCCTCTAGACATTGGAACTGCCAATTTTTTGAAATAAAGTTTGCATAAATGCCATTCAAAAAAAATTACCATGCGCCTTAAATGGCTGTTATTAAAGTAATCTTAAATTTAATCTTTTTGGTTTTAATCTGCATTGGTTTTTCTTTTAGAAATATAGCATTACATTTTAGCTAACAGATTTCCACCTGTTTTTCGAAGGAAACAAGAATAAAAATTCCCCTAAAATGGTTTTAAGTCCGTCAAGTTTTAAAACTGAAAATATTTATCAATTTAATTTTCTTCTCTTACTTTATAAAAAGAGGAAGAAGGAAACAAAAGGTTTTTTTCCTTTAAATTAAAGCCTTGACACATTAAAACTTTCTTACCCCTTCTACCTCTAATGTTCCACATATGTGCCCTCGTGACCAAAAAGTGGTTAAAATGTTAAATCTTGGGAGCACGAAAATAATATTAGGCACAAAACACCATATCAGAGTTCATTAGACAATTCAATGAAATATGTTTTGTTCGATTTTACAACGAACGATATATGTGGCTTCTGAAAAATTATTGCTCTGAAAGTAATAATCGCCAAGTTTTTTTTTTCTCATAAATATTAGTTCAAGACTCTTTATTCAAATATTTCATTGTCAATGTTTTTTCTGATCAGTGGTTATGATCTCATACCTTCAAAATCATGCGTTATATGGTTTTATTTTTCACTTTTCACTCCTGGATCCCCCGTACCTACCACAACACGTGATTTAACCAGTTGGATTGAGTCCTGAAGCGTGCTCCGTTCTTTTGTTCCAGACCAGGAGCCGAGAAAATCCCTGACCCAATACCCCCAAAGCTATCGATTCACTCAGACGCATTTTTAACTTCCTCCCGCCACCAGTGAAGATGGTGGATCTTTGATCGGCTAGGATCGATCTCGAGACCCTCAGGTTACGAGTCTGACGCCTTACCGATCGGGCCGCCACTGCCCCTATATGGTTAAACTGTATTAGGCTATAAAAGAAAAAAAATCAGTTGAATGTAATTCCTATGATTACAAAATGTTTCCCAAACCCTTCTTTCTGAAAACAGTGCAGTGTTTATGCATGAGTATAGGATACGCCTGTCCGATCTTTTTCAACGGTTGGTAATCTAAACTTCTTAAAGCAACTAATGAAAAATAAGGTACATTACAGGTACATACATTATTGAAAGATAAATTAAGAGTTCTGGTGGCTACAGGTATAGGGTACCACAAAAGTTGAGGCGGCGAAAAACAAAGGGATATAAATGTTAAAATTACAGTTTTGAGTCAAACGGTTTTAAAAATCAAATCATAAAATAGACTTTGAGAAGTTTTTGATAACAAATGGTACATAAAAGTATTTGCCATGGCTACTATTATCATCTCTTGCAATATTTCCGTAGATACCAATATTCACTTTAAAGATTTCTAAGCTACCAAATAAATCTTTCAGGGTCGAGTGTTCCTGTAACAAATCGCTTTACTTTTACAATACTTTCTCGGCGAGACAGTTGCTACCCTTCACCTTTTCCATTAAGTAGAGTGACAGCTCATTTTCATTCGTCGGTGCTCACACGTCATTTTCGATAACACAAGACAAAAATTTGCATATTTTCTGGCTCCTTGAATATACGGTATTTTTTTCTCTGTTCTTCTAATTTAGTAGAAAAAGTGAAGATTCTATTTTTTTTTTCACAAAACACGACGTACATTTTTTCCACGGCAAAATATGTAAGTATAAGTTTTAAAAAATCTGACAGCCATTTTTATTGCAGTTTTTTTTTTCTTTTGAACTCCACAAAACGCCCCATCCCATGACAAATTACAACAAGACTGGAACAACATTTAATCAAGACTTTAAAAATATTGACAAGATTTTAAAGTAAAAATTTCCGAGACAGTCTTCTTATTCAATTAGATTTAAACATTTCTCTTAAGCAACTTTTACGAGTTAGGTAATAAACGTTCTTTCAATTTTTTTATGTTCAGAAATTTTAAAGATTAGAAGAAAATCGATTGACTATCACATGTTCGAAAACTCTGAAATAGAGGTCAAAGATACAGCATTGATGTTTAAAAACATCGATGTTAGAGATTTAAACATCAATGGTATTGATATATCGACCAAAAAACAACAATGTTTCAAAACATCGATCTTTTTTCACATTTTTAAGTACAAATTCGAATGTACGGTAACCCCTAGTTATACTGAGCTTGTTATATCGCTGAATCGGATCCATTGTGTTTTGAATTTATTTCCTGAAAGAAACACATCATAAGACGATGGCCATTATAGAACAGTTTTTCCACTGAGATGGATACAGAAATTAATGATTGGCGATGTAATTTGTTTTATCGCATATTAAAATGAAACTTTTTTAAATATTGTTGAATTGTTTTGAATTTAAACTTTATCGTAATGCTGGTGATGAAGTATCACAAGACAGCTTCGCTCGTTGAAGCTTTAGAGAAACATAAGTATCTCTGCTCAGGAAGGAATAACGAAGCAGCCAGGCCCGTCATTTGGGGGGGCCGGGGGGTCAATTGCCCCTCCCCCCCTGGCTTTGAGAAATCAATGTATTTACATATAAGTGGGCGTGGTTTTTAATGTTTTCTGATGAAATTGCACTGTGTTTGGACCGTTTGACTCCCCCCTCCCTGGAAAAACTTGAAATGACGTCCCTGAAAGCCACTGCTAAAGCTGTAATTTTACAGGCGACTAAGAAGAAGGGAAAAAAATTGAATAAAATACTAACTGAAACTAAATTAAGTGTAAATAATGACAGCAGTGCATGTATAGCATATGGGCGTGTCCCCGTAAACTCGTAATTGGCTGTCTGGACCGAATATTTAAAAAATAATAAAGCATAATAAAGTAATTATCTCGCTTAATTCAAGTAAAGCATTAATACTTTGTAGCCCAATTGTATTTGCAGCTATAACAATTTAATGTTTTTCTAGAAATTATCTGAGTGATAAAAACATAGTCCACTGGCTGTCCCAATCCTATAGTCTTAACACTTAAAGGCAATATTCCAGAAATCTATTAACAGTACATAAATTTAGCAATTAATGTCTAAAAATAGAATAATGCAACTATATTTCTTTTATGAAATAAGTTCTAAATGCGCATTTCTAAAACTTAATATTGTCATGTCAGTTCTGTCCGGAGCTTATTGAAACAGTCTCCTGCCACAAATTTAAAGCTCTAATAGAAAAAATCTATTATTCTTGAAAATGTTGTTTGGCATGAAGTTTAACGTAATCAGTGCGAATTTGTCAAAGTTGCAGGGAACGGTGCTAAAAAGCCATGTTTTTAGTTTCAGAGTCACATTTGTGATAAATCGTCGTTGCAAAAACATTCCTCTGGTAAGTAATTTTACTAAGGTTAATTAGTTTAATTATAGGATGTATTATGTCCATGATTTGTGTCTACATGTATGGGTAGTATCGTAACAAATTATGTTCAATAGTTTTGCAAATATTTCGCAACTAATGTAAAATACACAGTCCCCTGTTTAGTTATACTAGGCAGGGGACTCGCCCCCTGTGATGATTTATCAGAAAACATAAACTTCAATTGGCCTCTTTAGAACCAAAGTAATAGATTCATTTCCTGAGAAATAGTATTATAACTATAAGAACATTTCAAAAAACCATGCCCGGACATATTCTATATGAAAATGACAAGTTTACGAAGAATCGCCCGAACATTATTTAATTTTATATTAACAGACTTGTAATCAAACATTCTTAACTTTAAACCCTACTTTTCAACCCTTAATCAATTACGTCATTGTTCCTTAAAAATACGCTCTTACGGCCGAAGTACAATTACATCGTTGTTTCCACTGCACGCTTCAAAGTTTTGTAAAGCCAATAAGCATGAAAACTCAATTAGTCGTTATTACGTTATTGTTCATCAGGAATATTCTTGCTTTCAAAAGAGTCGCTTTTCGTTGTGCATTCACAATGACGTTAGAATAATGTTTTCAATTTCATACCAAATATAAAATTGGTCACAGCTGTAAAATCGTACAAATTATTTTTAATCAAACAACAGAATCATTTCCCAACAATGCTAACCCATCACATTATACCATATCTAATACTTTAAACTGTACACAATTGGTTTAATATTTATTGTAATTGAAAAAGTAAAGCAAAAAACAAAATAAAACCTTGATCTTCATCATTACCAGAAAAAAAACTATTAGGGCAAAGAAATGAGCATAATTTCAAGAAAAAAAAAACTAAACTAACATCTTAATATCACCACGAATTTTCCATTACATGCACTCTTTGAAATAAATCTGAACGGCAATTAATAAAGTTAAATATCTTTGCAAATGTGCGAAAAACACCAACACACAAGGCAAAATGATTGATCATCGAAGAAATTAATTCACCACCAAAAAATTAACACATTAAAATGCAAAAAAAAGCGTCCGGTAGAAAAATTACCGGTCGAAAATTGGTTTCTTAAAAAAGCTCTAACGTGACACACCTCGCTCGATTGATGACACGAGACAAATAGTGCAGGTTACCAAAACTGCAGTTTCCGTGACTGCACTCTCTCCGGAAAGTGTCACGTGACTTGGAATCATTCGGCCTCCTTCAGACGTTATTGTGAAACTCATTTTTCGCGAAAACTGTCCGGCAAACACACAACTCACGCCATCATCTATCAGGGCGCTCTATCGGAGAAATCTTGGGAAGACGGCGAGTTTGATGGTGAAAGTTTGTCTAGAACCGATTTAAACCTTTTCATTAACCATCTCTTACCAGGATATTATTTTTCTGGTAAAATTTTCTTACATCAGTTTCCCTTATGTCGAAAAGATAAATAAAATATGTACATTATATATTCGTGTAGCGTGTATAGAAAAATATTTCGTGTGTGGGAGGGGACATCATGTTGGTTGGCTGGTACACTGTAAAAAATGAATGTTTTTTTTACAGTATATTACAGCTAATTTTATAGTATTAAACTGTAAAAATTGCTAATTTTACAGTAATGAACAGTAAAATTGCTACTTTTACAGTAATAAACTGTAAAAGTGCCAATTTTGCAGTTTATTACCGTGCATTTTACAGTTTTAAACTGGAATCTCCTGAATAGCATTCTGAGACTGCAGTTCGTCCAGTCGAAACTGCAGTCTCAGGATGCTATGATCGAGCCGTGAGTGTATTTTCTTCAGTTTTGCCTTAGCCCTGGCTTAAGGGCGGTAACTCATTGCACATTACCCAGCTTTCGCCTTCAAACTTCGAGTTGAGCCGCACCATAGTTTGCGGACGCTCGCTGGTAAGGTAAATTAATTTTATCTATCAGTTTGTTGGCTATCTTAGCTACAATAAGAGGATCTTTACCTCCGGCTCGATCATTGGCTATTCCTTACTGAGGAGTCCACAATAAGGACGAAACTGCAGTCTCAGGATGCTATGAGCGAGCTGTGAGTGTATTTGCTTCGATACCTCTGGGGTTTGCTCGGCCCTTGTTCTGGTTCAAAAGAATAGAGCGCTCTGAGCTAAATTGGACTTCCACTTTAATGGTTCTCGTAAAAACGGAAGCCGTATTTATTCCGCCTTAAATCAGGTAGATGTGTCTACTCGGGATCGGGCTCCCGAGTGGTTTCAGAAAAAACAACAAAAAGGAAAAAATATGCAAATGAACATATTCTTCACTAGTTTTTAGTATAGATTGTTTAACTGATGACCTAACTTCCGCACGTTTTAGTTTTCAGTTACTATCTTAAAGTCAGTTTATTGTATGATCGATATCGAATGTGCCAAGCTATTTATAGAAATAAATAAAAAGAATAAACCAATTCCAATAACAAAAAGAGTTAGTTTTTACAGATGTTTAATACGTTTAAGTAGTTGTTAGAATATTTTCAAGTTTTTGAAATAAGAAATGAAAAGAGAAACTGGTTTTTAAAAAAGCTAAGAAATTTCCGGAAATATTGGCGTAGAGTCAAATTTGATGTTACTCAGGATTTCTGAAACAAAACCAGGGGAAATTATGAATGAATTGTACAAGCTGTTTTCCACTGAAAAGAAAGATTTTCTCATTGTATGAAAGAAAAAAATCGATGCATTAATGACAAAGCTAAACATAAAGATGGTAGATGCCAAAAGTCATTCTTCCGCAAGAGTTTTTCTTTTGTAATTAGTAGTCTTTGGGAACTTGTTGACAAAGAAAAATTCGATAAAAATCTGTCGTTCTATACCAAAAAGGTTTATGCCAAGCTGAATTTCCGTCGTGGTATTGGTTTTTCGAGATCACGTAACTACAAAAACACTCCTAAGAGCCAATGCGGTTGACTTAATTTAATTTCAAAAGGGACCTGTGTAGTTCTTCGGTATTGGGAATTCCCCAAAGTTTGTGTTGAGTTGAAAATTATTCTTTCAGATTTATCAGATAAATGTAAAAGACACTTCGGGAAACTAGAATTAAAAAAAATAATAATAAGATCAACGTAGTTAAGAGAGATTACATAAACGTTCAACTTTTGAAAAGAATAGCAACATCAGTGTCATTTCAAATAACCATAACACAAAACCCACAAAGTATAGTGCACATTATTTTAGAATATAAAAGCTCGGAGTTGGGTCATTTTTTTAAATCTTACTATTTAGGTGACATAGAGTAAACTATCTTTGAAGCAATCTGACTAAAATATTTTAAAGATGTCTCAAGCAATCAGTTGCTACATTTAACGATGTTTGTATCGAAATATATTTTTAAAAATCCTGATTACTCATTTTGTACTAGAATTTGAGTAGAAGAATGAATACTATAATACTCATTTTGTTCAATGTTCAAAAATATTATCGGCATTCAAGTAAAAGATACTTAGCCCGCAAAACACATTTGAAGAATTTATGCAGTCTATTAAGTGTTCCAATTAGTTATTTTATAATATACACCGATTGCAATGCTTAGAACTTAAAATTCAAAATTAAAAGTTGACCAGTTGCAAACGTAATAGATCTGCAAATCAATGTTCACTATTTTTCATGGGGATTCAAAAGTTTAAGGGAACAATATCACTCAAAACTGTGATGTGCGGACACATGATATGTATAAACTACCGTCATTTTCGGTACTGTGTATTGATTCCAATTGGAATCAAAATTAGCATTTTTCTTCTGCTCTTGTCTAATGGGATTTAACATTATACTTTCTACTCTTAGACACTGTATTATGATACAAATATGCAAGCAAATGTGCCCGAGTAAATTTCTTGAACAAAGAACGAATGCAGATTATAATGTAGAATAATTTGAAGAAGATGAATGTACTAAAAGCTAGAAAATCAAATTCAACTCTTCAGACAAGTTAAAGAGTTTCAGAAAGAATTAAAAAAGAAAATTTTTTCTGAGTAACTCTTACAATCTAAATTCAGGCAAGTTAATCCTGGAGTGATTAATCATAGAGCCTATAAAAAACTAACTTCCGTGTTTCTTGGGATATGTAATTAATTACAAACCTCTGCATTTAGTCTTCCTTCAAGCTCTTGGGTATCCGACGAGTTGAAGTTTTATCAGTTACTTTTTAATTTATTCAGTTTTTTTCTTCTAGCTGCGTCTTCCGATATTGCACAGTATTTCGTTAATAAAAATTGTGTCAAGTGACACATATTCAAGAATCAGACTTAAATAAAAGAAAAAAAATGTAAAATTTCCTGCTAACGAATAAAAAAGAGCAATTTCATGACTCAAAATTTTAATTTAGACCTTTTTTAGATTTTTTTAAAAGTTGAAGAAAAAAATTTTTTTGTGAATTTCTGAACATTATAAAAGTCTGTGCCAAAGCTGGAAAAGATTCAAGGTGTACTGTTGATTCGTATAAGGAACACATACATACACACACACTTACCAATTTTTTTTTATATGTTAGTAATTCCACAGGTAGCTGACTGACATTTTTAATGCAAAACTGTACCTATGTCTTGTAATATTAAAAGCAAAGTACACATTGCTAAAAAGTTCTTTTCCACTGTATTAATGTATTTTGTCAGCTGAATTTAATGGTATATAGAAGAATACATTTTGGATTATTTTAAAAGATAATTTAAAAGCATGGTAACTGACTGACATTATCCTTTTTAAAATGTCAGTCAGTTATCATGCATTTAACAATTTTTAAAAGAGCATCCGAAATGCATTTAGGAGATTCCATTGTACCATTGCATTCAGTTTAAAAAATTTAATAATCCAGGCGGAAAAAATCGTTTTCACAAAGTAAATTTTGCGTTGAATGTTACAAAATACATACTGTTTTGCTTTAAAAATGTCAGTCAGATACCCGTGAAATTACCATGTACATATTGTTTATATGTGTGCGAATGTTTCATACTTATAAAGTATTGCAAATTGTTTATCATATAAAATTCTTTACAGAAAATGTTAAAAAAAACATTGCAAAAAATAACTTGTTGTTTTTGCAGTATAATACTGAAAGCAGGTTTCAGTTTAAAACTGTAAAATCGCATAAACAAACTGTAAAACTAGCTATTTTACAGTTTATTACTGTAAAAATAGCTATTTTAGTTTATTACTGTAAAATTAACAATGCCACAGTTTATTACCATTAAATTAGCTGTATTATACTGTAAAAATAACAGTGTAATACTGGGAGCAAAGGTTCCAGTTTAAAACAGTAAAATTCACAGTAATAAACTGTGAAACTAGCAATTTTACAGCTTACTACTGTAAAATTACTGTAATAATAGCTGTATCATACTGTAAAAACTACATTCATATTTACACTGTACAGAAAGGGTTAAAAAAAAGTATTTCCTTCTTAAATGTGGGGCATGCGTCGGGACCGGCCCCCACGTGATTATCATGCGCGGGAGAGTCGAAGGGATGGAGAGCGCTCTCCGTCATTAGGAGTGCGGCTTTGATCCCCTATCGCATTAATCTGAAGGGACGGAGAGAAGAAAAAAGGGAGGGAGGCTCTTCGCACCTGCGGCTCCCATCGACCCAGACCCGCACATTTTTTGCTCTCCGCCCAAAAAGCACTCCGATAGAGAAAGATAGCTAACGGGACAGTCCATTCTAAAAAAAGGAGGAACGTCTCTGTTATAAAAATTATATTAAAATTAGAATTAAATAAGATATTGCAAAAACTATCAATATTTCAATAGTGGAAGGGAATTATTGTGAACGTTTTGAAATATGAAAAGATATTGGCTTTACCCTTTTTATACATACACTCCATTAAGTAATACGCATTTAAATGAATGATACAAGTATTAAGCAGGGCCAGTTGAACTGGGCCAGTCAAATTTTCAACGTCTGCAATCTATTCAGTATTTTTTTTTTTTTTAATTCTAGCTGCAACTCCTGATATTGCACAGTACTTCGTTAATAAAACTTGTGTCAAAAACACATATTCAATAATCAAACTTAAATAAAAGAAAAAAAAATGTAAATTTTCCTGCCAACGAACAGAAAAGAGTCAGTTCAACCCCTTTAAACCCAAATAAAATATCGCTAAAAACTTGTCCTTTTTCTTCATTTCATTTTGCATAATCATAGGAGGTGCCATAAACATGCTAGATGGTTCAGAAAATTTTGAGTGAACAGGCGTCAAGATGGAAGAAAAGATTTTTAAAAATCAGAATCATACACGAATTTATGACTAATTCCTTACTGATGAGCTAGAAAACACCATGTGTCCGTGCTGAATTTAAAAATCTGCACGAATCGTTTAAAGCTGAGATTGTAGAGTTAGAGGATGCAATAATTTAATAACTTTTTTCTATAGATGACAGCATACACACTCACTCGAGGGTCCCCCGTGCCTACCACGATACGTGGTTTAACCGGTTGGATGTGGCCCTGAAGAGCGGTCTGTGTTCTTTAATTTAGACCAGAAGCCGACAAAAATGGCCACTATCTAAAAAAATTAAGAAACTTTATTTGCAGTTAACTATCTTTAGGGCTTCCTGATTGCTTTTGCAAACTATAGTGGTCATGCAATTACAAATAACATCGAAAAAAGACAAGACATCCAACGCAATAAGTACATAACTGGGTAAAACGAGGTGTATAGAAATAGCGGGGTTTGGGGTCAAAATGTCGCGGCCGAAATGTCGCGGGCCAAAATGTCGCGGCATAAATGTCGCCGAGCCAAAATGTCGCGGGCTAAAATGTCGCGGGCCAAAATGTCGCCGGTCCAAAATGTCGCCGAGCCAAAATGTCGCGGGCTAAAATGTCGCGGGCCAAAATGTCGCCGGGCCGAAATGTCGCCGAGCCGAAATGTTGCGGGCTAAAATGTCGCGGGCCAAAATGTCGCCGGTCCAAAATATCGTCTGCCCAAAATGTCGCGGGCCAGAATGTCGCCGGGCCAGAATGTCGCCGGTCAAAAATGTCGCCAGGCCAAAATGTCGCCGGTCAAAAATGTCGCCGGGCCAAAATGTCGCCAGTCAAAAATGTCGCCGGGCCAGAATGTCGCCGGGCCAGAATGTCGCCGGTCCAAAATGTCGCCGGGCCAAAATGTCGCCGGTGAAAAAGGTCGCCGGGCCAAAATGTCGCCGGTCCAAAATAACGCCGGTCCGAAAGGCCGCCGGTCCAAAATGTTTCCAGTCCAAAATATAGCCGTTCCTAAATGACACTAAGTGCATAGTACAGATTTAATGTTTCCAGCAATTCACAAATTCAATGCAGCTTAATTATGTAGCTCAATTTTACTAATAAGCTTATCACGATATGATAAATACACCTGTTTAGTAACTTTTTTTAAACGTAACAGTTTATAAAATTAGCTTAATTTATAAACAAAAATGTAACTAAATTGATTTCTTCTAACGCTTAAATTATTTAAGTACCAAAATAATGCCATAGTTTATTCAGGGCTGTACTAGGGCCCAGGGACGCTAAATTTCTTCCTTTTTAATACGCTTTTATTAGTTTCACATGTGGGTTTGTTTGTTTTTTGTTTGTTTGTTTGTAGGTATGTAACTCTGACAAGGGGACCTTACAGGTTGTCACTCACCGATTTTGATGAGTTTTATATATTATATAGAGGGACCCACCCTAAGTATTTTAGCAAAAGGATATGCTCCAATGCGCCTTAGTTTCCGAGATATAACGACGATCCAAAGTTCAGCTCGAAGTTATTATAGAGGTACGGTTGAGCAGTGGTCCCAACAGCGGCCGTAGCCCAGTGAGCAAGGTCCCCCACTTCGACCGCTGGAGGTCTGGGGATCGAGTCCCGTGACGTATTTTTTTTTTCTTTAATATCGAAAAAAATTCGATAGTTAATGGAAAATCGTTTAATTATTCATTTTTATTTTATTTATTTATTCATTTAGAAAATATTTTTTTTTTCAATTTTTAATATTGGTAATTCACGGGACTCGATCCCCAGACCTCCAGCGGTCGAAGTGGGGGACCTTGCTCACTGGGCTACGGCCGCTGTTGTGCCCACTTCTCAACCGTACCTCTGTAACAACTTCGAGCTGAACTTTGGATCGTTATATCTCAAAAACTAAGGCGCATTGAGGAATATATTTTTGCTAAAATACTTAGGGTGGGTCCCTCTACATAATATATAAAACTCATCAAAATCGGTGAGTGATAACCTGTAAGGTCCCCTTGTGAGTCAAAGATAAAATTCACGTTCTTTACAAACGTAAAAGTAATATGTTAAAAACCATTATTATTACTAAAGGCTAAACTATATTGCATGTTGATGCATAATAAGTGCATTTGCCATTAGTTCTGAGTAGGGCATCGATCGTCCACAAAATGCATATTATAAGTGCAAGTAAACTTAGCGGATATTCAACAGTTTTCAAAATCTTCTTTTGAATTTGATTTACTCTAAAAGCGTATTTTTTAGTTTTTTTTTTAAGAATATTTAGGATTATTTCTTTTTTTCACACTAAGAAATTAAACAAATAAATTTGCTGTAAAGGCTTTTTTTTTTGCCTTTTGCAAAAACGGAATACCGTTTAATCACCGCGTAGCCGGCAATTTTCTTCTAGAACATTTTCTTTAAGAGTTATTGGGGACGTTTGAAATCAAATTAGTTCATGTAATTATTGCTTTCTTTGTAACAACTAAGTGGTGGAAGGGGAGGTGAAATTTCAAGAGAAAAAATGGTATTATATTCAACTCCACATTTAAATACTGATTGTAACGAAGGTACAGTACTATGTCTGAGCTGATTAACGCCAGAAATGAATAAGCATCTCTACCTTTAAGATTCTTCTACAAACAAAATTTTGTCTGAATACTTGCATTACTTCTTGATATACATCACTCACAAATAATGAAAAATAAAAAGTTCAATTGCTCTGCTTCCTCGATGATGTGGCGTATCTTCTGAAGGCTTCTTATGGGCCAATTTTTATTTGATTTCGTCTGAACTTTCTTCAGACATAGTAATCACGCTATGCTGAAAACGTTCCATTACATTCTTGCATGTAAAAACTTGGAAGAACTAGCGGCAAAAACCAATCAGCACTGAACCACATATTCGTTGGTATATGTATGTACCGAATTTCATTCCAATTTACGCAGTAAGTTTTGTGGTAGAGTCGCCCCAAAAAAATAAACGATAAAATTGAATTCAGCACACATCAGAACGTGTAAATTCTTCCAAATTGACAATTTTTCACTGATCCAATACTTTCTTTTACACATTTTATGAAGAAGAAAATAAAAACACCTCTATCACTTAAATTATATAGACTTGCTTTCGATCATGTAAGAAATTTTAACAAAAACAAATGTCAAACATTGTATATCTGTCTTATTCATTTCACATTTCTTCAACTTCTTTTTTAACACATAAATTTTCCTTTCGATATCAATTAAACTTGGCTTGAGCTGCTAATCTATTCGTTTTTAAGTTGGTAGATAGCGAGTCACGGTGAAATAAGCTATTGTAAATAAATAACGGACGCTTGTTTGATAACTATTTGTTTCTTGGAAAACTCTCGAAACGGTTACAAGCCGAAAGGGTAATTTTTTTTTTAGTATTTCTCAAAAATTTTAGTCCATTCTATCATTAACGCACACGTTCATCAACAGCAATTAGCAATCTTTCGCTAATTTGGTGTAAAAAAGCCTTTTCATATAATTTAATTTTTGGTACTATCAATGTCGGATCTTCTACATTTTTGTCTGACGACATTTGAACTGGCGACATTTTTGCCCGCGACATTTTTGATCGGCGACATTTTGGACACGCGACAATTTTGACCGACGACATTTTGAACACGCGACATTTTTGACCGGCGACATTTTGGACACGCGACATTTTTGACCGGCGACATTTTGGACACGCGACATTTTTGACCGGCGACATTTTGGACACGCGACATTTTTGACCGGCGACATTTCGGACACGCGACATTTTGGACCGGCGACATTTCGGACACGCGACATTTTGGACCGGCGACATTTTGGCCCACGACATTTTGGACCTTCGACATTTTTGCTCGCGACATTTTGCCCCGCGACATTTTGGACCGGCGACATTTTGACCGGCGACATTTTAGACCGCGACATTTTGGCCCGGCGACATTTTGAACCGGCGACATTTTGACCAGCGACATTTTAGACCGCGACATTTTGGCCCGGCGACATTTTGGACCGGCGACATTTTGACCCGCGACATTTTGGCCCGCGACATTTTTTCCCAGCGACATTTTGGCCGCGACATTTTGGCCCACGACATTTTGGCCGCGACATTTTGGGCGTATACCAAATAGCGGAGTAATTCGGAACGAAACTTCCTGACCATCAGAGAAATTTTTCATAAATATACAGTCGAGTATTTTTAGCAGTTTATTTTTATTTTAGAAAGGTAATTTCGTAAGAAGTAGAAACACAAAATATTTCTGGCATTCTAGCAACGCTATTGGCTTATGAGCAAGGCTGCAATCGGAACGCTAAAAAACATCAAGTTTCCAACGTCTGCAAAACTTTGTATGCAAGTACAGACCTCTCTATATTTCAAACCTAAGAATAGAATTTTTTAATTTTGCATATGTCTGAACAACAGAGTACCGCATTAGAATCGACAACATTCTTAATTGTGTTATAAAAATAAAAAATTCTTTAAGATGTCATAGGATAAGGATTTGCGGGATGAATCAAAACACTTTGATCTGCAGTTCCAATTTAAACTTGTTTAAGGGAAACTGTTTGGAAAATCAATATTATAACCTCAATTCTTCCAGTCAAGACAGGGATAAGAATTTATCATTGTCCCTTTGCCCTTCTGGTGAGTAACTAGATCTCAGAATGAAGGAAAGTTCCCAATTTAAAAAGAGTTTTGCTCCAGGAGACATCTTTTTACCTAAAATACGGGGGGGGGGAGTCATACAGACTCTATGTAGCAAAAGTTCAGTACACGGACAACATGAATATATAGGAAAATATTATAAGATTATCCGAAACTCAGAGATTTCAAGAAACTAAAGAAAACTAAGCGTTCATCTCAGAAGATGCTGTGAAAAATTTAAGCCATGCCACAAATGCTCCTTTTAAAGACGTTTTGATACCTATATTTTGTGGGACGAATGATATAGATACAAATGGTATCTTATTTCTCAAGAAATCCTAAAAAATTCGAATTTTTGAAAGTGCAATTATATGTATATATTCTATGGTTAAAGGCACAAGATAGAATAAGTAGCTACAAATATTTATTCATAACTTTAAACTCAGGTCAGAAAAGTTAAATTATGCTAAATTATACATTCGAGTGTTGCGTAGTTTCCGAAAATACCCTCTAAATTGGACGTGACGGGGGAAACATTTACGCAGCCGAGAAGCTCTGAAAGGCCACAAATGTTTACGCTCATGATCATTTTCTCATTTCCAAGCCCGAAACGAGAAAATGTCCAAATACAGTTACATAAATAGCTGGCGGATGTTTTATTCGGGCAAACAGCATACGTGTTTGAGTTCGTTTTCCTCAGCACATGGTTGGTAGAATATTTTCCGTTAAAGTCCATTTGTGTATTTCATGAATAATTTAAACGAAAAAATGGAAAGTTAAAATTTATTTTTCTTGCAATGTATTTACGTTGTAAGTAAAACATCTATCTTATACTTGTTTTGCCTTTAACTATAATTAAAAAAATATAGAGAACCGGAAAGTCATTTTTTTTTCAAACAGATAGTTTTTTAAAAGTTTTTTTTTTTAATAAACGTTATGAACAACTTATTGCAGTGCAGTGAACAAGTTTTCAATCCAAGGTAGATGGAAATTAATTAGTTTTTCAGCAAAATACCTGAAGATGGCATTTTTAACCTGATACATTCAATGTCTCTCCAAGTCTTTAAATTTCACGCTTTTCTTAAAACTTTTGCAGAACTTAAGACTTTATATTTCGATAACAAAGAAACTAGGGCAAGTAGTATTTCTACCAAAAAAAAAGTCTGAATGTATTGTTTCGCTTACTACCTATTCTTTATTTATTTATTATGTTTTACTATTATTATTATTATTACACAAATCGTTTGTTTCCTTGGTAATACGATTCAACTGATAATATGTGGAAACTATATACTTGAAGAACGGAAAACGTAACAAATATTTATATTTGGATATGTGCATTACTCTCTGAAATAATTCGAGCTTTAGATTTGGAGAAATATGCGAAACACGAGTCTCACGGAGGCCGATGTGAATTTAACTTATGTTTTACTATTATTATTATTATTACACAAATCGTTTGTTTCCTTGGTAATACGAATTCAAACATGAGTAATATGTGGAAATTTTCTTTAATTATAAGTAAACTTTTAGTTGAAGAACGGAAAAAGTAACAAATATTATATTTGGATATGTGCATTACTCTTCTGAAATAATTCGAGCTTTAGATTTGAGAAATATGGAAACACGAGTATCACGGAGGCCGATGTGAATTTACCTTAGGCTAACTCACAGAATACAGATCTGTGAATAGAATTAAATCCTGATTCTCATGTGGACTCATAATTTTTAAACGATCATATTAAATGTAATTTGCACAGTTAATACTGAATTAGACATACCGAAACGTATGAGCTGAAGGCCTGTGTACATTTGGAGCATGTGCAACATATGAATGAATGTGAGTAAGGGGCATATTCAATTCCAACAGGATTCGATAGAATTAAATGTTATCAATTGGACCTACCAATAGCGAAGCCAGAAATTTCCTTTTACTCCGCTTAGAAGAAAACTTTTCGCGACACTACTGGTAGATAAAATTCTATCGAATTGAACAAATCCAACTGAATATGTCCATGAAACGAAAGCTTGGGACATTCACTTTTTCACCAACAGTAGATCTGTTTAAAAATTATGATCATCACTTTTAAATAGTCACATTTTGGAAACTCCTGTATTTTCATTGTAAACACAATTCGGATGTAAAATTTTCTATCAACCAAGGAATGTCAATTCTTTTCCTTCGAATTGCTTTCCAACACTTCAGAAACTACTTGTTGGTAAATATCGCACAATAGGGCAGAAAAAAACTATCACTTTTTTAGAGTGCTTGTCAATGAAATGCATGGTGAAAATGCTGATTCGCCTAAATGCAATGTCTGTTTTGGGTAGTATCACTTAAAAAAGGCAATACTATTGATAATCGATAAAGATTTTGAAAGTGAAAGCTGTACAACAAGAGATAAGAGAAGTAAAAAGTGGAAATGCCACACGAAGAGAAGTTACCCTTATTCTCTTAAAAAGCTTCGGTCTCCTAAATGGGGTGAATAACAGTCTAAAGGATGGATATAACTTTCGGACGTCGTGAGGCGAAGTTTCAAAAGTTATTCAAAGATCTTGAATAAAAAAAATGAGTGAAGAAGAATAACTGTCAATGTTGTGATATGGGCGATTCTCTGTAAACTCGTCATTTTTCACACGAAATCTGTCCGGGCACGGTTTTTTGAAATGTTCGTATAATTATAATACTATTGCTCAGAAAATGAATCTATTACTTTGGTTTGAAAGAGGGACAATTGAAGTTTGTGTTTTTCTGATAAATCATGATAGGGGGTAAGTCCCCTGCCTAGTATAACTAGGCAGGGGACTGTGCCAGGTGACTGTGTTTTTGCTCTTTGTTGCGTAATATCTTCAAAACTAACGGAACATATTTAACTAGGTGACTCGTGCGGAATTCCGCAAAAAAAAAAAAAAAACTCTAAACTTAAAATTTAATACGACAATTTTTATTGGCTTCATTTGCACAACATCGCCATCTACTGCCGTCGTTCTGACAACTTTTCAAAGAGATCAAAGACACGTTCACTTTTACAACTACTACAAAAGTGATACCCTATAATAAAATCAAATACCCAAGGCTACTAAACTAAATACTAACGTTATCGCAAAACTACCATAGTATTTTGAAACAATAAAAGTTACAATTAAGGTTTACCGAGCTAAGCCTTGGCTTGAAATGTCGCATTTAAAATTGATTTGAACAACAATGGTATAACGATTTTAACAGTTGAGCAAAAAATTTAACTTTTTCAAACTTCAATCGCTTATAAGTTGCTTAAACGTGGATTTTAGAGATTCTCGTTACGCGGCGCTAGCGGAGAAACGTTCTATAGAACGCATTTTTTTTAATCTTTCGAATGAAATCAAAATGGAGACGATACGACAATTATTTCGCTAGATAGAGTCAATTTTGTGCCCAAAAATTGAAGTTCGAATAAAAAACGAACCGACACTTTTTAGAGGGTGGGTCTAATTTTCGTCAATAGCCCGCGGGATAAGCTTCAAAATCATAAATTTTCTTGCAATTCGATTAAGAAATGAGCGAGTTTCGACCGGGTATAGGATTCGGCTTAGAGAAATAATATATGGAGATTACGAGACTACCTATAAATTGAGGCACAAATCGTGGACATAATAACTAATATGTTTTATAATTAAACTAATTGACATTAATAAAATCACTTCCCAGAGGACTGTTTTCGCAACGACTCTGATGCATTCTTTCATCACAAATGTGGCTCTCAAACTAAGCAAAGTAGCGTTTCAACACCGTTCTCGTCGATTTCGGCAAATTCACACTGATTACTTTAAACTTCATGCCAAAAAGAATTTGCAAAAGTTATAGATTTTTCATATTACAGCTTTGAATTTGTTGCAGGGGACTGTTTGAAAAAACTCCGGACAGAATTTACACGACGATTTTAAATTTTAGAAATACATAATAATACCTTATTTCATAAGAAAAATATAGCTTCATTATTCTATTTTTAAATATTAATTGCCAAATTTATGTAGTGTTAATAGGTTTCTTGAAATACTATCTTTAACAGTTAGACTATGGGATTGGGACAGCCAGGGGACTGTGTTTTTGGCGCTTAGATAATTTCTAGAAAAAAATATAAAATTGTTATCACTCCAAATACAATTGGGCCACAAAGTATTAATGCTTTACTTGTATTGAGAGTGATAATTACTTTATTACACTTTATTATTTTTAAAATACTTAGTCCGGACAGCCAATTACCAGTTTACAGAGAATCGCCCATATACGAAAACATTTCAATGGTCACTTTTTTACATTTAGTTGCCTCTTGACAAAAGAATAATACGAAGAGGAGAGATAAAATGAGAAACTGAAACAGACAAAAGCAATTACATTTAAAATTTTCAAATTGGTTTTGACATTCAAGCACCCAAACTTCAAAATGATAGCTACTTCTTGTGAAATGCAAAAAAAAAAAAAAAATGTTACTTTGCGTAGAAACTAAGATGGGGGTGGGGATCTACGGCTCTGTTTGTGACAGTGACGTCTAAGCCGCAAAATTATACCTGAACGCCGTAGGGGTGTGCGGGACATTTAAGAGAAGACTAGAGAAGTGTCAGAAACACCTGTTCTAAAGAAAGGTCATGTTGAAACTGCAACGACAAGTTGAAGCTGTTCATAACAAATGAAGCGCAAGGCTGCAAAAGTAGGTATCTCCAAAAAAGAGAGAAACTTACCGCGTATGTCGTTATAAAAAGGTATGAGTTTGAATAACTTTTCCTGTTTTGTTTAGACCATTTTGAAACTCTCTGATTATCTTACTCTGCTGGACAACCTAAGTATTGCAATATCAGTGCGAAAATAGATATTTGCAAAAACATTGGAGATACCTACTTTTTCAGCTACAAGCTTCAAATAGTCTAACACGTTTATTTAACTTACGCATATATTCTACAGTTGATCGGCGTTTTTCCTGTCAGCAAGATGAAATCTAGCCCTTTTTTTTCATTTTTTTCGAACAATCTAGTTTGCTTTACGGTAATATCTTCAGTTGTCTTCTCTTTGTATTTGGTAAACAGCAAGTACTGATCCATTATTTATTTCAGAGTATCTCAAAGTGTAGTCCGCGAACCATTAGGCCTTTGTCAATTACTGGTGTTTTCATCTTATGTTTTTTTTTTTTTTTTTTAATTCTTAACAATATTTTTGTTTTTGAACCTTACAAGACGTCAAAATATTTTTAAAACACATTATAAGCATCAATTAATAACAAAGATTTACACACACACTACCATGTGTAGCTACTTCACTAAATACTTCAGGGCCCCGTACCTACCGCTACAAACGTTTTAACTAGTTTAATGGTGCCCTAAGCAGAGTTTCGGTTTTTTTTATCCAGACCAGGAGCACGAGCCACTCCCAATCCAGCATCTCCCATTTGTATTGATTGCAATGAGAATTTGAAGGAGTTTGTGACCACGAACATATTTAACGTACCCTGTCATCATTAGTGAGCACGGGGATCTCCGACCGGCTAGCATCGAACCTGAGACCCTTCAGCTACGCCTCCAACGCATTAGCAAACAAGCCACAATGGGCTTGCATGTGCATCTGTCAAACGTTTCTACAATAAATAAAGAAAAAAATCAGACATTAATGCCCCTTGACATTTGTGGACCAGACACGTGTGAAACCCGAGGCAATTAAGGGATCGAGATAACAATAATAAGATTATCGAGAACAGGTAAAATACCTTTCTTTCTTGAAAGTTTTAGACATCTCTATCGCAACTTTAACTTCCTTATGCTGCTCAGCATTTGGCGCTGCAATTATCATGAGAAAAAAAAACGACTCAGCAAATCAAACTCTTATATTTATCTGTTGAATATTCTGTTCTGAATTTATTTCAGACCGCCTAATGGGGTACTCTATGTATTACATCGAAAGGTACTATATTGGGAAAGTGGGAGTCACGAATTTCTTTAAGCACTTCCTCTCTAGCCTAAGTGCTTCCGAAAAAATCTTCTGCCATTTTAAGTGTATTCCTAGATGGCGCTTCGAGAGCTATCACGTTCATTCATCCACTTTTGGGGACGAAGAACGAGATCGTCCTGGTTTCAGAGTAAGAGCACCATTTAAATTCACTGCTCAAATTCATTTTGTTTGCACTTGTGATAAGATCCTTTTTTTTTTTTTTTAATGTAAAAAGACTGACGTGACTCTTTCGTTGCAAAAAGGATCCTGTTACGCTTGGGATATAAACAGATGGAAATCCACTGGTACACGAGACTGGAATAGAACTAGGCTGCTTACTCCAATTGTACTAGTCGAGAGATTTTCTCAAGGCTGTACCTACACAAACGATTTGAAGAGTTGACACTAGAATGATCTGTATGTCATGGTAATGTGTCAGTGCTCAATATGATATTATACAGGGTGATTGTAAATTGCTTTAAAAGACTAAGAGGGTTGATAGTACTCATCCAGAAGACTAATAATTACACAAAAACATTGGGTTGCATTCCACTCTGAGAGGCAGAAAAGAGGAATATTATAACTGAACCGTTTATTTTAAAAACCAGTCAAGCGGCAAGATCTAAAATTTTAAAGGACCATTCTTAACTTTATTTTAAAAAAAATATAAGGATAACAATATTTTAAACTGAAATGTAGGCATATTTACATACATTTCTTTCAGAAAAAATGATGTTATCCGGGTTGAATATCTTAAGTGATGATATAAATGTTTTTTTTTTTTTAGAATTTTTTTCGTTTAACTGGTTTTTAAAATAAATGATTCAATATCAAGCTGAAAATGCAACAGTGTTACGAAAGCGAATGAATGATATCAAAAGTTGCACAAGCAGATTTATTGTTTAGTGAAAAACTTACAGCAAGTGCTCAAAATGCAAACCGCGCTTGTTGTTGCACAGAGGACATCGTCAAAGGATCGACTGGCCCACCTTCTTGAAGATTCTTACTCGCTTATTTTGTCCTACAATAATTCTCACCATAAGACTTTCAGCTGACTCCACAGGCGTCTTTTCTTGATAATAGCTAGGTACAAATGACGTCAGAGGCGATTACTTGTATTTCTTCAACTCGCAGGATCTGTTTCTATTTTCTCTTCTCTGCCTCTCAGAATGAAATTCGACCGTATGTTCCAATCTAATAATTGGCCGTCTAAATGGCTCCCTCCTTTTTTCGTAAAAGCAATCTTGAATTATTGTATTCATGAAGAATAAATATAACAATATCACAGCTAAGAATACGCAGATAATCAAACTAGAACACAGTTTATGGTAATTCCTTGGTTTTCAGAGTAGAGTCTTATTTATTACAGTGATTGTCTAACGAAAGTAGCACATACTAATAGGCTATGGAATGTTCCAGAAGTTTTCCAGATTCAAATGGAAAATAAGCAAGGGTGAAAGTACGGGTGGGAATTCGAAATAGCCTATTCGGAAACCACGTGCTTTGTCGACTGATCTCATGAAGACAATGAGCAGAGACAGTATTTTACAATGTCCAAAAGCTTTTAAAGTAACTAAAAGTAAGAAAATAATATGGAGGAGTGTGCGCATAGGCAGCTCTGGTCAATTGAGCTCCAACATTGATAATGTTTACCTCTTTTTGGGGTAATAGAGAAGGGTAATTGGATCAGAGTAAAGTTGTCTTAATTGCCTACACTGCAAAAAATGAACTGTTGTTTTTACAGTACAATACTAGCAGCCGAGGTTCCAATTCTAAATTGTAAAATGCACAATAATTAACTAAAACTAGCAATTTTACTGCTTAGTACTGTAAATGTTGGAATTTTACAGATTATTACTATAAAGTTGGCAATTTTTGCAGTTTATCACTATAAAATTAGCTGCCTTATACTGTAAAAACAACATTCATTTTTTACAGTATAGCAATTTTGCTAAAGCACTCCAACTCAATCCCGCTCTCCAATAACACGTTCCTTTTTTACTGAACTCCCAAACCACAGTTAACTATTGCCAAGGTCGTAGCTCCACTGACCAGAGGAGCATTATTTATGTTATGTATAGTGCTTTGTTGATAGCTATATAATCACTTTAACAGGAAAAACATTTAACTGGAAAAATAAGTAAAAAGCAGTATTCCGTTTTTATTACATGAATATCTTATTCTAGTACTGAAAAAAGCTATTTAGAATACCGTATTTATAAATTATCCAGAATCCGGACGTACGGCTAATATGCATTTGAAAAACTGTTATGCATAAAATATTCAGCAGTGAATCAGGAGTTTATTAAAAAGAAATCGTCATTGGAAGTGAATGATTAGTTATTTTTATGAATACCACGCAGAATCACGTACTTTTCACTCTATAGGGTTCCCCGTACTAACCGCAACACGTAGTTTAAGCGGTTGGATGGAGCCCTGAAGAGCGTTATGTTCTTTTGACCCAGACCAGGAACTTAGCAAGCCCTCGGTCCAATGCCGTCAGAGGTATTGATTCACTTGGAGGACTTTATGACAGGAACATGCAGTAAACGTAAAATATTTTAGTTTTCAAACCCAAAAACTGTCTCACAAAAAGAACACATTTAAGATCTCCAACATGTCCCAGCACGCACTCGGTACTTTTTTCATTCATAATTCTTTTGTATAATTCTTTAGCTAACTTCATTCATTACTTTGTGCCGCGTTTCTTCAAGAATTAGTAAAATTTCTTCCTGAATGCGTCACACAACTCATTAGTTGAAGTGTGAAATTCAGAAAAAATATCAACGAATCCCTGTAGCGATTCTGCAACATATAATGGGCGATGTTAGCAAAAGACTTACCGAACGCTTTCAAAGGAATGCTATTTCTAGAAAATAAGATTTTTTGAGTATAAAAACTAAGTATTTGTTTAATGTGTTCTAGTAAGTTTTAAATTAACAAAGCAACTCATTCGATAATAACGATAGGCGAAAAACCTAAATATTCGTAATAAAATTTATTCAAACAAAGTTTTCAAAACCAGCATGCCGTATATATCTGATTAAAATTCGACAATTCAAATCCTTGAGTCAATTAATTTCAAATAAAAGTCCGTCAAGCAGAAAATGTCTATTAAAATGCTCTACTTCTTCATAAAATATGCAAAACTGCTCAAACTAATTATCTTCTATTACTAGCAAATTACTTTTATTTGCGCTAGCTTCTCTCTATACTAGTTTTTACTGTGATACATATGAAGTTATACGACAGACCGAGTTAAATCAAGATTAAAACAAAATAGAAAGAGATAAATATGAAGGGCCCAGGGGGGAAAAGATGAAAGTGTCCAAAAAGCGATTTCCAGAAGAAGAACAAAGTTTGATTTCTCGTAACTCCTTGTCTATAGTAAATATAGTTTTCATGCACATTTCGGTCGATTCTCATCTTTTTTTCCCCTTGTTGTTCTACCAGATGATATTACTCCTTCATAGCCCCTAGATAGCGCTAATATCTCAAAATTGACGAAAAAGTGACTTTCATCTTTTTTCTTCCACTGGCCCTTCATACGATCTCACATGATCGCTTCGTTGTCTCAGATAAGGCCCATTGTTTGAACATGGATAGAACGGAGTTGTGACACTTTTTAGGTTTTGATGGTGCATACACATGGGGAACTGCTTAATTCTGTGATTGAAATGAAAGAACAGCTATAGCTATTTTTACCATCTGTGGTTATTACTCCCAAATATAAACAAAATACTACACAAGAATTGCTGAATTCAATAAAAGTATTAACAACAATTGTGTATGCCTAAAAAGCAGATAGTGGGCTTTTTATCAATTAAAAGGGGATAGAAAGAGAAAAAAAAACACTCTGCATGCAAACAACACCCTTAAAATCGCACTGATAGCAATTAGAATTGCAGATACGAGATTCAAAGTTCAAGACAAGTCGATTTTAATGTAAAAATATGAGCCTGTGAGCGAAAAAAACACCCGACAACAGCGATGAGAATCAGCTTGCAATTTAGGCAGGGATTCAAGTGAAACAGCACTGCGATCGCTTCGAATGCAATCGCTACTGGAAGTGAATTACATTATCATCAGCTTAACTTGGCACTGACGTCACTACGAGCGGAGCCAATAAGAGCTCACAAGCAGTCGGCGATCTCCTCTTATTCGCCAAGTAGGCTGTGACGTTTTATCTAGCTCGTTTTTCATAGGCAAACGTCACGCTGACGTCACGATGAACGTTCTAATGTAATTCATTTCCAGTATCAAGAAACGTTCTAATGTAATTCATTTCCAGTAGCGATTGCAGTTTGCGATAGCCTGTTTCACTTGAATCCCTGCCTTAAACTGTAAAACAACTAATTTTAATAACTTCATGCTAAAATCTAGGTCATCCTTAAACTGGAAATTCATTGTTGATTGCGACTTTTGCTTGAACTAAAACACACTTAGCTACGAAAATATTGGTAAAAATCGGTGCTTGTCTAAAAATAATCGATCTTTCCTGTTGTTAAATTCTAGTAAAAAGTAGCCTATAACACTTGAGACTCGAAAACGAATCGATTGGCACCTCATTCATCAAAATCGGATGAATAGTTTAGGAGCTACGGTGGAACGTCCTTAACCACAAACATAGCCATACTGCTAAAAACATAACTCTTCCTTTAGGCTTTGACGTAGTTGGGTAAAAATTAAAAACCCTCAATCGATAAAAGATGCTAGTTAGATAATTATTTGACTAAAGCTAATTTAACGAAACTAAAACCTTGATATCAACTCATGTCATGAGACCTTATGCTAGTATGACTCAGTGTAGGATAAGATTCTACATACATTTGCAGCCATAGCCTGAAAATCGCCATTTTTTGACTTACGTTAGTTTGATCCCGAGGTATAGATTTAACAAAAAATAAAATTTTATCCGGGGGGGGGCGGGATCTAGTGTCTGTCCAACGCACGTTAAAATATTTAGCTACTCTTAAAAGTGAATGTTTATAAAGTGAATACAATTATAAAACAGAGAACATCAATATTCATGAAGCATTTTTATAGATCAATTGCGCAATTATCTTTGATATCTGTAGGGACTTAATGAGACAGTGAGAAGGAAAGGGTTGTGAGTTGACGTTTTAACGTTTCAAATAAAACGCGTTTAGAGTCAAGTATCAAGCTTTTCTTGAATTTTTTTTTTCTAAATCAAGCTGTATAATAGCTCTTATCACGTCTACTACCCCCTATCTCTTTCTCCAAAACAAAGGAGAGATTCTCCTACCATTTCCACCAGCCATCTTCAAATTTTTAGATATTTCACTCACATCCCTGTGCTTCGCATACTGCCTCATACGCGATGTCTCACAGAAAACGAAAAGAAAAACAAAATAGCATAAAGCCGATCTCGCTTCTCCAAACAACAAGCGGCCCATCTTCGGTGTACGGGAACGGGACTCCTCCGTGGGAGCTGGCAGAGGATAGACAGAGAGAGGGAGGGCTCCTCCCCCGGCCGCTCCCGATTGGCCGTGACGCGCGTCGCCTGCGCACGGCCTCCCACAACAGGTGCACGGGCGGAGGAGGCGAGAGGAGCGAACCCGGGCATCCTTCAGTCGCCATGATGTTGCTGTGGACTGCTGTGGTGCTGTGGTGCGCCGCCCTGGCCCGGGCGGCTCATCTCATTGACTTCTCCAACGTGCTGCACAGGAACCTGGCCAACGTCAAGAGAGAGGGTGAGTCCCCCTTTCCCGCCCTTTCCTTAGGCCTTGATTATCTCACGGGGCCTGTACCCCATCCAGGGAATTTCTAAGGGGCAGGGAAATTACCTTTAACCCTTTATGTCGCAAATTAATTTAGCAATGAATTGTTATATATTTTTTTGTTTTTTTTTAGTTGAAAATACATCAAACATATATAACGAATAAAATTTTTTTGACGATCAGTAGGGTTTAAGGCCCCCTACGCCTTAGGGCTCCTAAGAAAACTGTTTCCAATCACAGGTATCATTTGTCGACCTCTTAGCAAAGTTCAAGGAGTAGCACTTTCAAGTACCAGCATGATTCTAGCCATTTAGGATTCATAATACTAAAGGAATATAATTTTCACGTCCCATCGGGGCATAAAGGGTTAGTATATCGTCAGCTCAGGGCAACAGTAATACATCTAAGTCCAGGAATGACAGTAGGATACCTTTTTTTTTGCTTTGAGGTGACAATACTTTAAGTTGTTCAAATTTCCTAAAAAAAAAGCTTCCCTTTTTGAATGAATGAACTATAAGTTAAGTATTTTTACGGTTAATGAGATTAATTCAGTTATTATTAATTATAATCGAAGGGAAAAGAGGATTATGGTGATATGTGACATTTGAATTTCGTCGATTTACATAAATTCAAATTAGTGTGTGTTTAATTGTGCTAACTCACAAACACAATTGAAGGGGCAAGTGAATAGAGGTGATATGTGACATTTTTTTTAATTTCTAGAAAAAACTTTAAAAAAAAATTGTTACCTTATCACCGTCATCCATGGTAAAAAATAAGTTTTTCAAAAATTTTCACATATCACCTTTATCCTCTTGCCCCTTCAATTATTACTAAACCGATTTTTTTATAACCGGTTATAACAACCATTGATGACATGAACCACACAAAGTTAATAGATCATTGAAAGAAAGCAAGAAAAAGTGAAAGTGTCCTGGACATGGAAGCTTGCAAGTCGGGCCCAGTGCTTTCCCTATATCCAGGAGAACATTTTACATCCTTTATTTGCTCAGTCATTTATTTAAGTTACTCTTTATCACAACCATACCTTACTCTATTCAATCACCAACTCAATTCTACAAATTCACCAAGACTACAGAAATATTCCTCAGGCGGATACTACTGGAAATTTTTTTAAAAAGAAAGCGAAAGCCTGTCGATCTATAAATAGTCGCTTTGGGGGGGGGGGGAGCTGACCTATAGACCGGTTAAAGAAGATGAATGTATGAGCCTGGAGCCACTTTTCAGTACTGAGAATGGAATTCCGTCTTAAGCAAAATCGACAGACAGAATTCTGTCCTTCATTTGAAAATTCCAATTCCCCGATTTTAAAATAAAAGACAAAAATCAAAGTGCCGATTTTTCCCGTCCTTAGTGTTAACAACCGCCACTCATGTGTATGACAATATGTGACGTGCGTGGTGATAGCATACATGGGCTGCAAAGAAATAAATGAGTCAGAAAACAACTGGAATAATTGCTCTCCTTGTATTAGCAAAAAAAAATAAAAAAAATGCTTTGACCAAAAGCAAAATGTTCAAAATGACACTGCTCTTGTTTTTTTCAATCTTAAAACCTAATTCATTGAAATTGCATGATATTAGTATGTCATTGTCACAAAGAACCGTACACTGTCAAGGATTAAAATGAAAAAAGTGTTACAAAATGTAAAAGGTCTTTTTTTTTGTGATGAGTTAAAACTGAAAGAAAGGGTTGTTTTGCATGTTATTTATGCTACTCTTAGTTAAAAAATTGGTTATCAACATTTAAATATGCTTGTTTGGAGGACATTACTGAAAAATACGCGTTTTGGGCGGCTAAAGTAAAAACTGTTACGTTTCGAACATTCTCAAAAACTGAAAATTTCCGTTTTAGTAAGTTTAATACTGTTATCAAAAACAAATTTCAGATTTATTTTTTCGACTGCTCCATCTGTAGAAATCGAAATTCATTTACAGCTCAGTGAATAAAACCGTAAACTATATGTTTTCATTTTTCAAACATTGCTTTTGCGAGACAGAACAAATAAAA
>JAXGGA010013757.1:0-34180 GCA_038373865.1 Uloborus plumipes
AAGTTTTAGAAATACGTAATTAGACCTTATTTCATAAAAAATATATAGTTGCATTATTCTATTAGGTATTAATTGCTAAGTTTATGTAGTATTTATAGGTTTTTTGAAATATTGCCTTATGGAGTTAAACTACTGCAATGGGACAGCCAGGGAACTGTTTTTGGTGCTTAGATAATTTCTAGAAAAAAAAAATAAATTGTTTTAGCTCAAAATACAATTGGGCCACAAACTATTAATTCTTTACTTGTATTAAGAGCGATAATTACTTTATTACACTTCATTATTTTTTAAATACTCGGTTCGGACAGCTAATTGCGAGTTTACAGAGAATCGCCCATAAAACTTGCGAGCGAGTATACATTTTATCAAACCATTTTAACTATTGTGTTTTTTTCTATATATGAATCAGACACGTTATAAGCTCAAAAAGAAAACCAAACGTTGGTTAAATGCTTGCAAGGAGGAGAAGCGTTTTTCATTGAGTTTTTTCGAATTATTTTTAAAAATACGTATTTTTGGCAAATTCAACTCGAACTTTCAGTTCAACCTGTACGTTTTTATGGTACGCTGAACCTATAAGGTGTTTTAAAAATGCCCCTTTTCTACCCTTCCATTATTTGTAAGGATATGCATGGTGTTTACATTTCACCCACAAGAGGAATTTAATAACCCCCGACGATATGCACGTAATAGCTTGACCTGTTTTAATCCCCTCAAGACGGATTTGCACGAAAACAACTGCCAGAAAAAAGCTACCCCCGTGAAATTCCATCCTATCAGGCAACAACGGACGAAAGTTTTAATACATATATACTTCATATTAAGTCAATTACAAGTTCTTGATTTGTGTTTAGAAATGGTTACGTGAAAAGAGTGAACGTAAATTTTATTGGCATCCAGTCTAAATGACGCATCTAAAGTTTGGCCGACGAAAAATGTCGCAGTGGAAATAAATTGCCATTCTAGGATATCTCCGAATTGTCGCTGAAGGAAATTTTTTGTCACAACACTCAAGCCTGTTTTTATGCGGCAAAAAAAGACTGGTAAAAAACGCAAAAAAATGCACAAATCTCCACAAGTAGTAAAGCACTATCAAAGCAAATTGCCCAAAAATTGCATATATAAAAAATTTACGCAAAATAGAACTGCACAAATACAAGTTTGGGTATAGTACGAGTTGTCTGGCTTTAAACAAGTTGTTGTTGTCATGTGCTATCTGGGCTGACAATAAGATGTGCTCTGCTTCTCTTTTCCAACTTTACGTAAGCTAGGAAGAAGTCCGTCCTCCGCAGTACACACATACCACCTGGACCCGATTATACGGAAGCGAACCATTTGCAACACAACAGCTCATTAGCACAACGAAAAGACAAGGACAGGGGGCAGAAATTGGCCCCCATCCATGGACAAACGTCTCTGACTACTAAACAAGGTGGTCGGCTTTAAACTATAGTTAATTTTATTAATAATTTTGGCTAGTCCTCACTTTTAAAATTGTCCGACTAATTTGTACACACATAGTACATGTCTTTTCATTATGGGAGTATGATTTAATTTCAGCTAGTAAAACTGCCATATATATTTGATGCAAAACCGAACTTAACATCATTTCTATACTCAGTTATAAAATTCTAAGGCACAATAAATCTGTAAAACCTAATGCGAAAAGTATAAATAAACTTTATTTGCTCAACAAAGAGATTTTGAGAGTGTCGGAAATCTAATTAAAAGTTCAATGGACAAAAATATTACATTCGATTGTATACAAAAAACAAAGCACAGCAAGTTGTACAACAAGGAAAATATTTCCTTTCAAATATTAAAAATTCGAAATTCCTACCATCTGAGATAAAATCAATAAAACATACTTTCAAAACTATTGGTTTCCAATAACATCTCGCGATATCAGAACAGAAATTTTTTGCTAGTACCAGATTCCACTCATCAAGAATTCCAATAATTTATGCTAATTAATTAGATCCAATTAAAATTTTAAGCACCATTTTTTGCATAATTCATTTTCTAGATCTCTGCTATAGGATTTCTGTAGTATAATACCACACATAAAATGAATTTACTTCTTGTTTATCTTAGGATAGAGCTATACTGCCGTGCTAAGCACAAAAGTCGTATCTGCACTTTTTAACAAAATTGAGTTATCGCCACCAGGTGCTCTTTGTGACGTATTTTACCTAAATACAAAATTATATGGTCATTTGAGAACGGGAAATATTTTTAAAAAATTCTGAAAAAGTTTCATCTGAATCAAATACATGGTGGCGCAAAACTTTAAAGAGTTTTATCTCAGTTTGAGCTCGACTGCAGATACCACTTTTGCGCTTAGCACGGCAGTATAGGTTATTAGTAGCCTGCTCACAGCTTAAGTTATCTTAAGGTGCAAACGGAATAATTATGTAAGTTACCATTGCTCAAAATTTCCTGCTGTTTCTTTGCTTTTATTTCGAAGACGGTAACACAAAATGATTTTTCGGATCTTTGATGTCTTCCAACCCTCCACGTTTTATAAAAATTACTTGTATTACATTTTCACCATTTTCACCAATTATGAAGGATTTTGAATATCAATTTTCATCCTGCATATATATCGTGCATCTTTCTGTGGGATTGTAGCTGATGAACATATAGACCAATTCGTTTTCAGAAATATATAAATACCTTTTGAGCAGAAGAGGAAAATTTTAAAAGGGAATTTTTGTATCATAAAACATGCAGATACACTTGGTTTGAAGTTACAATGCCTTTTTCACACTGCAAAAAAAAATCTGAAGCACTCACGAAAAATAATGGACAGCTGAGGTGCCTATTTTCCTGCCAGTGATATGTTTGCAAAAAATGAGGAAGGTTTCCAGCTAAAAAATAGCAGTCTTCTTGAACAATTCAGAAATCTTTTTCACACATAAAACAGTCATGTTATGGCTATAAAACGTCTGTCTTCCTGTTTTAACAGGAAGATTTTTGGAGTAGTTTAACATATACGGCTAAAGCTAAGACAGCAATTGAAAGCAAATAACTGAACGGCTTGTTCTCTTGCCATGCTACGATGCCTGGACCCAGAGACTGCCTGTGCTTTTACTTTGGTCGAAGTCAAGCGGAACAGGCACACTGCTAAAAATTTCCCTGAAATTTTAAAGTAAAAGTTACGGGCATCTATGTTGCCAGTATTTTCTTTACGGTAAAATTTTACGGAAGAGAAAACGCGAATTCAAAAGCGCGAGACACGAACGACAAGGATCAAACCCGAGACCCAATTCTTTCCCACCGCTTTACTATCCACGGTACCAGATGAAACACATCGGGAGAGCGGAAATAGGGTGTCATCTGCATCTCACAGTAAGTCACGTGGTGATCAATCGGCGCTGCAATCGCAATTTTTTTATCAGTATAATTTACTGCAAAAACTTTCTGTACTGCAAACACTACATTTTACAGTAACATTCACCACAAAAGCTTCCTGAATTTTTAACAGTGCAGCAATTGCACTGAAGGCAAAAAATCAATAACAACTTTTTATATAACTTCCAACTGATAGCAAAATAAAATTTCACAACAGTAGGAAGTCGGCACTCATGTTTTTATCAATTTAGGATTTTTTTTTTTCAAAAAAACTTAATGATGATAGAAAGTAGTTGAAACCTAGGTATAATCCCGTAATGTTATCCAGAAATTATCTGTAACGTTTCGGAATTTTCTTACAGTGCAATGCAGATTTAAAGAGTTAAATGCAGAGTTATAAGTTCAAAGTAATTGAACTTATGAAAGAAAAGACACCCGAAAAAGACGCTTTTTGAACGCCAAAGCACATCTATGTATTTTGCAAGTTTTGTGCAAGAAAATAATATTTTCAATTTCACGTAGTAGCTTGCCGGCCACCTTGTCTAGTGGTCAGAGTAGTCTGCCATGGATGGTGTGGCCCCGGGTTCGAGTCCCGGCTTGGGCATGGATGTGCTTTCTCTCTCCTGTCCTTGTCCTTTCTGTGTGTGAATGTGTTGTGTGAAAGGTTGCCTACCCTATAAACGGGTCCCTATGGCATGCGTGTACTGTGGAAGTCGGACTTCACACCAAATAACGGTACAGTTGGAAAAGTGAAGCAGCGCACCCCAAATTGCCATCCTGGCTGGCACACGACAAAAAAAAAAAAAAAAAAAAACGTAGTAGCTTTGTTTCAAGTTTGAGTCTTACCATTCCTAAAACATTGAAATTGACAGTTTCCCACATGGATTTACCAAAACATTTTTAGTTTCATTTTCACTTATAACAAGTCGTTCTGTTCATAAGTGAGCGACCACTCTACAGAATAATTTGAAGTGCTCGGAAAAAAAGGGGTTATGTGACAAAACAGAAATTGCGAGTAAATAAAGTTCAAAGTTTAACCGTCGCAGTCGTTGTAGTTTTTTTGTTTGCTGGTTTTATCGTTAGTGTGCGTATACAATCGGTCTAATGAAATGTACTTTTTCATGTGCTAAGTTTTATTTGCTTACCTGCATCCATTGCCTACCATTGTCCAGAGTTTTCATTTTTTAAAATGTAACATAGCCCCTTCATCCTCCAGGCCCTTCATTTTTGTATAAAGTATACTGTTAATTAAAATACATATTACTTACTGTGTAAATTAGTATCAATATATATTTTTTTAAAATTTACTGTGCGTTTGTTAGTTTTTATAAGTTTGTTAAAGAGGAATGTCCCTTGGAGGTATGCACCACTAAATATCAATTACAATTTCTATGATGGTTTTTTTATTGATATGAAGCAAGCAATGAAGTTAAATCCTTCTTAATATCTTCTTTTAATCACTCCCAGAGGAAAGCAAATGTTACTTGGCTGACCAGAAAATAAAAAAACGTCTGCTCTACTAATCGTATTAGAACCGCAAACGACACCAAGTAGAAAATTCGATTTGTTTTCCAAATTAGAAATCAGTAGCTCGGTTGCTTCAGGCAACGTCAGTAATTCAGTAGAAAGCAACTGATTGCAGGCGAAATACATTCCGACCGTTCTTTGTACAGTAAGACGTTTCGAAATGATTTCTTGATGAATTTAAGTCAAGCTAAGCAAATATTTATTTCTGAAATTTAAAATTAGTGTAATTTAAACGGGGAATTTGTTTTCTGGCCAATAAAGCGAATCTTGTTAAACAACTGGAGGACACGTGTCTTTTTTCTGCAATTCATCAATTATTAGCATTAACATTAGAAAAGGTTGTAAGTTCATCCTTTTTGGATTAATAGCTTTTACATGAATGTGCTTGCAAAAACGAACAAATGCAAGGGTATAACTTTTTCACGGCAAGCCTGGAGTTCTGGACTTTATTATCTGAAGATCTCTTGAATTATGGTACTTTAAGAAGTTTTATTAAAAAAAAAATAGTGCGTGTTGTATTACTAATGTAAAATTAACCCACCCTTTAAAGGTTAAGGAGTTAATTCTCTCACTCTGGGAGAACTATTACATTGTTATACACCACCAACTCGGCTATTTCGATCCATGGACAGCTGTTTCGAGCATATTCTGCTTTCATCAGCATGGAATACGAAAGTAGTCGAGCTGGAGGCAAAAATCTTCTTATATAGCAAAGAGAGCCAAAAAAACTGGTAGCTAATATGAAATTAGAATACCAGCGAGCGACCGCACTTGGTACGATACAACTCGTAAATTTTTTAGGCAGAGCTCAAAAATAAAGCAGTGAGTAACCGCCCCTAAGCAAGGGCTAAGGCAGAAACTTGCTATACACCACCAACTCGGCTGTTTCGATCCATGGACAGCTGTTTTAAGCGATGTTTCGAAACAGCTGTCCATGGATAGAAATAGCCGAGTTGGTGATGTATAGCAAGTTTCTGCCTTAGGGGCGGTTACTCACTCATTATACTACATTGTATTCAAACATTTTCTAATGTTTACAAGTATGGTTTTATAGGTTTATGCGTGTCACCTATAATACATTGAGTAAATTATACTAATAAAAATTAACAATCAAATTATTAAAAATTAACTTGCTTCTATTTACTAGATTTTGTGAACTACTCAAGAAATATGATTCAAGCATTATCTACACGCTACCGGACCACTTTTCTCACAAAAAAATTACCTCATCCCTTAAACATAGCTAAAATTTAAATCATAGAAAACAAAAATAGTTTCAAATGCTGTAGGCAAAAATAATCATTTCTGAATGATAGAGTCAAAACGTTGCAGGACTGAATTTCTGTAGCACAAACGGAACTCTGGAAGAGAGTCAGACAACTTGGGCGTGGTAGAGGAGAGCATTCCTAAATTCCCATATTTTTTACCGAAACTAAGCACGTTGCAAACAAAATCCAAAATTCTGCAGCTCATTTTCCAGTATTTCGCAGATTCAAAAAATTCCTGTTAAAAACAAATTCCCTTACAAAAAAAAGTTTCTTAAATTAATGCAAGTTGCACAAATGCGTACTTCTTAGTGCCTTGCTCCACATTAGCAGAAAACGCGACCGAAACCGAAGGCAGAAACCGAAAATCCGAGTCCTTTCCATAGCAACACTATTTAATCCATTTTACGTTTCTGCCTAGTTTTTCTGTTTTCCGTCAATGTGGAGCAGGGTCCTTACTGTTGGGAAAAATAGTTTTAGTTGTCAAAAGTATCTAGCGTCTTTACTCAGTGTTGCGCCTTCAGCTCGATAACGGCCTGTCCAAATTTATTTCGCCCCAAATAAAGGCATATGCAGTCTCTGGATACTGTAGCTTTGGCCATATTTGCTAAAAATTTTTTATGTGCCTTTCTGGTAAAACAGGATGGTGCCAAACTGTTACTACAAAACTAAGTTTTTATTGAAAAACTCCCAATTTATTGCCGTAACGTAATTGCCATTTAATGAATTATCTGATATTGAATATTATTTCTGAACTCTAGAGACAGGTTACATAATTTAGCGGGAAACTTTTCGAATTTTTCCAGATATTTGAGTAGCTGAAACTAGGCGTATAAGCTGGCCATTATATTTTAGGAACGTTTCGGAATTTTATTACAGTTCCCGGCGATTTAAGAGAATATCTACTAAGAAGTGTCATCACAATACAATCTAGAAGAAAATCTCGAGCAGCGCTACGCCATCGAATTCTACTTCAAACTAAGAAAAACAGCAATGAACATCTTCGGATTGAAGAAGGAATAGGACGGAAATGCTATCTTGAGCAACTCAACGAGTTCTTCAGTGCGCTGATGGTGAGGGAGTTTCTGAGAAAGCACTAGTTCAAACTATTCGACTCCCTATTCACAGTTTAGATCTGACTCCAGCGGACTTATTATTTATCTGCTCAAACGGGACTGCAAATGGTAATTCATCCAATAATTACTATGAAAGCGCTATCTTGCTCGCTCAAATTGACTTCGCTCTTATTGTAGAAAAGTGCTCATCAAAATATCAACGCCGCAGTTTATAACTAGTATTCTTTGTTTTTAATTAATCCATTTATGCCCAGTAGACTAAAAACGGGACGCTTGTTAGTTACTGCATACAAAAGCCTGTAATGGGTACATCATTTTACTAAAGCTGTTCTTCACAAGTTAAATAGGTCTTTTGAGAAAACCAGTTAGAGCCACTATTTGGACATCAGACTTTATTTATTGACAGCTATTTTCAGACAAATCAGTCAAGCAACGATCCAGCATGGGTAGCCACAGAAAGTAATTTTTTTTGCGAACTTATTTTTCATAAAATTAAACTATTTTTAAATGATTTGCTTAAAATTGATCACAGATGCCTTCTGTAATGTTACTTTGCACAAGTAAAGTCAAATAAGGTCGTATTTTGCTCACGTATCTGCGAAATATCCCATAAACAGGACATCAACTAACTTAATAAATGTGGCAACGGCGAACTATTTCAGGCCTAAAATGTGTGTAAACCATTTTAAGTAAGAGTTTTAAGCAGAAAAAAATTGAAAAAAATTGTTAAAAGAGCTTGAGCATAAATGGGTTAAACTAACATAAAATCATTGATTTCCGTGTCATAAGAGAGAAAACATAGCGCCAAATAACTTTGAAATAGGTTGCTGCTTGGGCACGTTATTGTTTCATTGAAAACTACGTGTTGACACTGCTTTCGCTGAGTGTATGACTAACGCCGCTCGTGTGCAAGCTGTAATCTTTAAAATACTGTAGGGTAGTGAAGAAGTAGTTAGGTGGGAGGCAGACGTATAGTAAGTACCCTTTCTTGAAAAACAAAATTAAATTTCTTACTGATAATAAGATTTTTTTTTTTTCGAATAAAAGTAAAAGCCAACTTTAAAACTGGATCTTGGTATGTGCATTTCATGAGCTAATTTGAGACTAGATCGAGACAAATTTCAACAATGAACAAAAAGCTACAGTATATTTTAATGCAAACTCATAAGAGCACATATTTGTGCATCCATAAAAACAGAAAGTAGTTATTACAATCCAGGAAATTGTTGTGAAAAAACTATTGTTCCCAGTGGACATCGAAAACGAGCTGAATTCCATTTTAACTTTTTCTTCTCGATATTAGAACAAGCAGCTAGATCCATGGTAGTCATGATGATTTATCGGTTTTACAGGCGGACTCGTAACCGGAGGATCCCGGTTTCGATCCCGGCCGATCAAAGATCCACCGTCTTCCTTAAAGGTGGCCGGGGGACGTTGAAAATGTTCGTGGCCATAAAGTCCTCCAAATGAAACGATACCCCAGGGGGTGCTGGGTCAGGGGTTTGCTCGGTCCTAGGTCAGATTCAAAAACAACAGAGCGTGCTTCAGGGCCCCAACCCTGTTAAACCACGAGTTGTGGTGGGTACGGGGACCCTGGAGTGTGAAGTAGAGTGAAGTTATGATGATTTGAAAACGCTGCAACGAAGACAAACAAATTCACACGAGCAGGCATCATCAGACAAACCGCAACACAACGCAGAGCTTAGCAAAAACCCCAGCGAGAGGCAGTCCACACTAGTGTACAGTGCGTTTCGAAATGATAGGTCCACCAGTAAAAACGAAAGTTATGCTGGTAAAAAAAAGGTTGTATTGTGTACAAAGCACTATTTTATAAACTACACTACTTCATTCAATGTAAAATAGCTCATAAATAATTTACAAATAATAGGAATAATGACAGAAACTAAAATTAGATGAAACAGCTGTTTCAAAAAGATAGGTCCACTGAACCACGCATCAAATAAATGTTGAATTAATAAGAAATTTTTCTGTTTTTTTTTTTTCTGAATAAGCTCATAAATCCTATTTGGCATGGTTTCTACAAGTTTATGCAAACAATTTGTCCCGATTTTTGACCATTCGGAGGAAATAACCCTTTTTAAGTCTGCAAGTACTGTTGTACTGCCTTCTGCCTGCATACACTGCTCTTGCGAGCATACCCCACATGTTTTCTACTGGATTCAGGTCGGGGCTGCAAGGTGGCTAATCGATAATATGTTCAACATTATCCAGAAACCATTCAAAAGTTCAGAGTGCAGAGGAGCATTGTCCGGTTAGAACATGAAGAATGAGCCCCAGATGGGTTCTGATTGTGAGAGAAAATATTGTTCAAACAGCTTGTTATAGCCAGCAGCATTCAAACGATTGTTTACAAATGCTATATCAGTTTTTCCTGTCCCTCTGAATCGGGCACACACCATAACGGAACCACCATCAGCTTGCCTCTTCGAGAATATCTGTCTATCGTTGCGCAGATCGTGCCAGTAATAATGCCAACCATCTGGACTATCCAGGTTGAATTCCTTTTTATCACTGAATATCACACGATGCCTATTTTGTTTCCAGGACATCTCTTCCTGTGCGAATTTCAATCTCTTTTCTTTGTGCTTTTTAGTCAATTTCGGAGCCGCTTTCCTTTTCCCGTAAAGAAAATTGCCGAACTTCTTTACCACTCTGTGGACTGTAGATTTTGATATTGAAGGGTTTAGTTGTTTGGCCAAAGTGGATATGCTCATTATTTCTGGATTTTAGGTCCCTTACGATAGTGCTTCGTTGTGGGGGTGTCACTTTTGATTTGCGGCCAGATGATTTTTTACTGCTATAAGCATTTCCAAATAGCAAAAAAATGTTTGCAACACTTTGTGATCTGTTTAAAAGCTTACCTATTTCTCTGTTCGATTTTCCAGACTGTTTTAATGCATCAATTTTTCCCTGCTCAACCAGCGAAAGACTGCAACGACAACCCGTTTTGTTTGAATACAAAGTGCTGTTCAAATCTGTTTAAATACCTCCACAGCAGCAAGCATAATCCCGTAGTAAGACTAAGCAACGATACTTATGCAAATTTTTGGAAATAAACGTGGTTGGGGCAAAATTTCTGAAGGTGGACCTATCTTTTTGAAACGGTCTGAAAATAAAAATTTGCATCAAATAAGAAGAAATGATTCATTTTTTGAGAAATTTCATCAAACATAGTTTTAAAAATTACAGATATATAATCACTGTCAAAAAAAGTGATTTTTATTCTCAATTAGGAGTCGAAATTTGTAAAAATAAGGGTGGACCTATCATTTCGAGACGCGCTGTATATGTAGCTCAAGTTACAAATTTGCATAAACTTACGCTTGTTCAATTTACATAAACTGGACTTAAAAATAATTGCATTCGTGAATTTAAAAAAAAAATGTAAATTCGGTTAGGAATTTTTTGTTGAAACTTGAATTAACCACAACCAGACCACCGGGAACAAACTAAAAAATACATTTGTTTTCGAGTTCTAGAGAGACAAGAACATAATGTTCGCCAACTTTTTTCTTTCTTTAATTTTCTGTATTCAAAATCAAGAAGCCCCCTGGTACACGGGTAACATTCATGGATTCGGGTAAAGTTTTGAAAAAACCATTTATTTGTATGATGAAACACATTGAGGTGTCGTAGCATAAAATAACAACAACTGCAGCACTAAGGCTCACCCTCACACACACACACACACACACACACACACACACACACACACAATCTAAATAACGTTGAAATTTATACTGTTTTGAACCTTCCGGTTGTCAACTGATTCTATTACGAATATTTAAACCGTTGACATTGTGAAATAAAATCAATATTTTGGCTTTCGTAAAACTATTGGTTTCCAATTTTGTTATGATGTTTGCGAGTCGAAGACTTCAAATTTCAGATCAAGAATGATTTCTTGAGATTTCTCATTATTCTTAATGAATGGAGACGGTCTTTCATTCTTCCCGGAAAATAAATCAAATTCAGCGGAATAAAATATTTGTGGAAATTTTCACATAAATGCATGCAGATCAAAGTATGTATCGATTTATTGATTCAGAAAATTTTCGACTGTCTCTCCTTCGTAAAATTATTAAATTCTTAAATATCAATGGCACCGTCAAACTCGTAAATCAATTAAACTTAAAATTATTTCGGATATATTCTATACTTCATTCAGTTTTGAACATTAAGTTGATTTCATAAAATATCTTTTGCAAAAAAAACCGTTTGAAAATATGGATTTATTAGATTTTAAACTACTAGTGAGTTTTTCTTTTGAAAAGGAAACCCTTAAAATTGAAAGAAATATAATCCATACAATTATTTTTTATAAATTCGTAAAGGTATAAATTACTAAATAAGAGGATTTTTTTCTACAAATATGCGCTCATATTCATTGTCATTTATGTATATGATTAGAGATACTTTCAACACGTCTACAAGCGTGTTTTAAGTTGCCAAGTCTTAAATTGGCCTCAAAATTTAGTCACTTAAATTTTAAAGCTTTTTCTTTTAAATAAAAAAATGCAAGGAAGATAATTGAAAAAAAATATATATATATATATAAAGCGTTACATTTATGTAATATTTCCGATTGTGAATATGTGTGGAACAAAAATTCGGACGCCTTTACAACCATAATCTCACATTTTTCGCATTGAAAATTGCGTTTCTCTTAACGCTGAAGCACGTGTCTGCGCATTTGTTGCTTTTTAACTTTGTATTATTTGCTTTTAGTATAACACTTGTCATCAATATAGTCAATGCTATTTTTTCTCCGCAAATTTATTTTTAATACAGACGCGCTAGAACGTCTATAGTTAAATAAAACTACTGCAAGTATTGATATTTATCAATATTCACAACTCATTAGCTCATTTCTTAAACACATTTCTGTCTATTTTAAAGTTCTTTTGCAATGTTTAACATTTAATAAATGAATCAGACTGAATTAATGATATAGAAATTTAGTGTGCATAAGTAAATAGGCGGAAGGAAATATGACGAAAATTCAAATTAATACTGTTCTGTTAAAACTGAAGAAATTAAAAATATTTCCTTAAAAACCATATATTTTGTTAAATTTTTTTAACCTGTTTAGGTATATATAACTTCCTTTTAAATATCCAAAATCGACGTGAACTCATAACTTCAAAACAAGGAGTTTGATTTAAACTGACACACCGTCTATTTTTACTGGCGAACTATTAATATGTGCACAAGTAGTCAATTAATTTTTAAAATATCCCTAGAGTACTGTCACAAGTATTGTCCATTAACTGTATCATTTAACGGAAATAATACTGGTCCCACTTTGTAATGATGTAATTGAAAGACATGCAACTTCATTGCTAAATATAATTAAACTGTTTACTGTAGTTACTGTAGTTAAAATATAATACCTATACATCAGTGCAACGATTTCCAAAGCCTTCAAAATTATAACAATTGATCCATCAAAAACAAAATTCATGACAAACCATTCTGCATTATTATTTGTCTTAACTATGCTCAAATTATACCACCCGTTTTGCAGAGAAGTGATATAATATCTGGGAAAAAATCATTAAATTTAGAAATGCTGACAAACCTTTAAGCGTGATGTTTCTATAAAAATACACTAAATGTTAGAAAATGGGCGCAATTTGTATACAAAACCAGCTGCATAGGAAAATAAATAATTTAATGAAGAAAAAATTTCGTGTAATTAATGATCCAATATATTTGTAATTAGCCTGTGTTTATTCTCTATATAAGAGTGGATTTTTGCCGACGGCAAGCGCCAAGAGAATAAATGTAAAACATTGAAAATGAATCTCTTCTTGATAATCTTCAGAAATTTGAGCTACAAAAAACCTTTTGCAAACTCTTCGAGATATTCTTTGAAAATTCATCTTCATTTTTCATTAAATACAAGCTTTAGTGCCATTAAATTTTGTAAAAACTAAATCTAGCTCAGCTGAAACATCATACTGTATTGTGGTTTGCTTACATTTAAAAGTTTCTTAAATTTTGAAGGAGGAGATTTTTCAAGTATTTAATCTATCATTTCTCTTGTAAATTAAAGGCTCTTTACTAATTACTTAAACTAAACCTTAAGGCATTTGTTATTAAGTACTCTTCTAGATGTAAAACACTAAATTGGACTGAAAATTAGCAGCATAGATTGATTTTTTTAATTTTTCAATTTCACTTGCTTCGGGCCTAGATATCTCATTTAGAAGTCACTGAGAATGATAGTAATGCAGGGTTATTTGTTTAATGAGTTTAGTTCTTATAAATTATAAGCTTCTTTCTTTTTTCTTGAGTATATGATCGATTTCTATTTCACAACATTATCGTAGTGATGGAATGACATTACTTCTTGTTACAGGCGACAGTTGAGATGATGAAAACAGAAAATACTATTGAGTACTATTGTTTACAGGTATTTTAGATTAGGTTTGATTCGGGTAAGTGGATTGCTTTTGCATATATTAGGGTTTCATGGAACTTTTTTCAAAGAAGTATTTCAATGTTAATTTTTATTATTTTTTCTATGTTCATCAAGTTTTCTTGTAGAGTTTAACCTAAAGTACACATTGCAATAAGAATTTTTATGCAAAGTATTATTAATAAGTGTTTAAGGGGAGGGGTCCCACTTACCCCGTGGTTTTTCTCTATTAGGGTAAGTGGGCCCCCTCACTATGGTGTAAGTGGGCCCCCTAATAATAATGATTTCAAAATGAAAAGTAGTTTTGATGAAGCAATTTGTACGACGAACTGAAAGATAATTATGGAGACCTAGAAGAAATTGATGGTTCAGCTACAAAAACTGCAAAAGCTGGTATCTATGTATTTGTGAAACTTGCATCAAAGAAAACCATAAAGTATTTTGAAGGTCTAATTTTAAAATATGGTACAAATGAAAAAAAAAATACTGCAAAGTGTGATAGAAAGAATAGAAATAACTACACTTTTTATTGGTTTGATGTATGTGATGTTAGAATTATAAATGAGGATGAAATGATAATGTTTCTCCCTCAGAAAACTTCAAAAAGACACTGCCATTAAGTGTTTTAATTTTTTTTTCAACCTATAATTTTTTCTATTTTACTAAAATTGATCTTAATCGACTCCATTTTGTTTATTCAACAATAATTTATATGTTAAAGCAAAAAATACGTCTAACGGCTTTTAATGAATTTCACAGACATAATTGTTTTGCATTCCGCTTTATAATTTTCTGTCATACACATTTAAATGTGAGTAGATGTGTCATTAATGGATACATTTACAGAAAAATATTCCCTACTAAAATTTTCCATACTTTGTTAGGTAGGACCCACAAACATCTTTCCAAAATATGCTCACTTTAAATATAAATAAATGGAGGGTGACCCACTTACCCCTTCCTAGGGGGTAAGTGAGCCCCTCACGCTATTTTGTGAAGAATAACATAGGTAAAAATATTTAAAGCATTGTTTTAGGAAACAATGCTGTACTTGTGTTTATCAATAATGTCCAAGACAAAATAAGTCAAAAAATTTAAGCTGTTTTGCTTTAAAACTTTTGTATAAGGTTTCAAAAACGAAATGTTCTAAAAAGGGGGCCCACTTACCCTAAGCAACCCTATATCCTTTTACCGTTGAGGATTTCTTTGAGAGATATGAAATACTCACTAAAGTATTGAGATTTATTTGCATTCTTCTTTTTGATAATTAGTATGAAAAAAGTATGAAAATGTAAGCATAAGTGCGTGCGAATTCAAAACCATTAACTCCGCAGAATAATCACTTGGCCATAACCCTGTGTTACAAGAGCTTTAAATTTATCAAAAACGAATTCATGTCATTTCTTTATTTGCTGTTCAATCGCATCAAAGTTCTTTTCACACATTCTGAAAGCTATATTCATGTTATTTTGGCATACACAAAATTTTAGTTGTAATGAAAATATTTTACTTCTTTATTTGAATTGTTTTCATAGTGCGATCACAAGAAAGTTCAAATGTTTACCAATAACTTGGTTCAATCTAGAAAAATGTAGCTGCAAACATCTTATTCGTAATAAATTTCAACAACATAATGATACTTTGACAAACTATTAACCACCAAAATCACCACTTCATTGGAGACACTTATCACCAATTAAATGGTTGCAGCTAACCTTTTAAAGATTTCTTCGTTTTTTCTTTACGAAGCAATTTAGCGTGTGGCACAAAAATGTGAAATTATACATTGTGAAAAGAAATCTGATCGTAAGAATTTCTGTTACTAAAGCCTATGCCATTAAAAAATAATTTAGCTAAAAAAAATTGTTACTCTCTTTCTGTTTCTAATGATAGCTAAGAAATTGCTTTGTTTTATGCCTGGGCTTTAAAGGAATATTATTAAGCTTCCATCAATTAAATAACAATCTGCGTCAACCCAGAAAGGGTAAAGGGGGATAAATTATCCATCAATCAAACTTGTAAACCTCAGAGGATTAAAGATGACGGAGAAAAAGAGATTTATAATCTAAAAGCTGTAAAATATATTTTCATTCTTCGAAATTATTTACGGACAACCTAAAAATGTCACAATTTTAAGCATTTTTCTTTAGTTATGTTTTTTTTTCCGATACATAAAATATTTGCTAAGAACAGAGCACGTTTCCGTTACAGTTAAAACGTAATTTTTTTTTAATTACATTAAAGTATTCTTAGATAACTGATACGAGTCTGCTCAGCTTTTATAAGGACCTTATAAAAGGGATGCTGACTTACCTGACATTTTGGATTCAAAGGGATATCGCGGAACCACTGGTATGTGTAACTCAAGTCGCATAGAAAAAGAATGGTAGCTGAGCTTCAGATACGCTGCCCGATTGATGTTTGACTATTCTGTCTTACGTATATGAAGATACTATTTTGTAAACTCAAGCTTGGAACGAGTGCAGCATAGGAATAGGTTTAATTAGAGAAACGTTAACAATAAACCATTTGAAAATTCATGAATAAGTTATCTTTTCCAGATTTAGCTACAGAGGTGTTAGATACAATTTATTGGAGCTTTTTCCTGCGACAGAGCTACCAGATACTTGAAACAAGGATGAATTCTAAGTTATATTGTAGTCAAAATAGCGGATAGGTCAGCTTGTCTGTAGAAGAAGCTTTATCTAAAATCAGAGGAAGTTTTCTTAAAGGTCAATGAAGTTTTCAGACCACGTACGGGTGTAAAGCTACCATTTAAAACTATGCCAAATCTTAATTCTTTTTAAGCTAACTTAAAGTCGTCTTTTAATATAGGGCGATTCTCTGTAAACTGGTAATTGGCTGTCCGGACTGAGTATTTTAAAAATAATAAAGTGTAATAAAGTAATTATCGCTCTTAATACAAGTAAAGCATTAATACTTTGTGGCCCAATTGTATTTGGAGTGATAACAATTTAATTTTTTTTTCTAGAAATTATCTAAGCGCCAAAAACACAGTCCCCTGGCTGTCCCAATCCCATAGTCTAACTGTTAAAGATAGTATTTCAAAAAACCTATTAACACTACATAAATTTGGCAATTAATATCTAAAAATAGAATAATGAAGCTATATTTTTCTTATGAAATAAGGTATAATTACGTATTTCTAAAACTTAAAATTGTCATGTAAATTCTGTCCGGAGTTTTTTCAAACAGTCCCCTGCAACAAATTCAAAGCTGTAATACGAAAAATCTATAACTTTTGCAAATTCTTTTTGGCATGAAGTTTAAAGTAATCAGTGTGAATTTGCCGAAATCGCCGAGAACGGTGTTGAAACGCTACTTTGCTTAGTTTGAGAGCCACATTTGTGATGAAAGTATGCATCAGGGTCGTTGCGAAAACAGTCCTCTGGGAAGTGATTTTATTAATGTCAATTAATTTAATTATAAAACATATTAGTTATTATGTCCACGATTTGTGCCTAAATTTATAGGTAGTCTCGTAACTAATTATGTTCCAATAGTTTTGCAGATATTACGCAACAAAGAGCAAAAACACAGTCACCTGGCACAGTCCCCTGCCTAGTTATACTAGGCGGGGGACTTACCCCCTATCATGATTTATCAGAAAAACACAAACTTCAATTGGCCCTCTTTCAAACCAAAGTAATAGATTCATTTTCTGAGCAATAGTATTATAATTATACGAACATTTCAAAAAACCGTGCCCGGACAGATTTCGTGTGAAAAATGACGAGTTTACAGAGAATCACCCATGTGTATTTTTTAACTAGAATATTAATGATTGAGCTACTAAATAAATTACAAATGCATTCATCGATAAGTTTATTAATTGCAATATGTGTAGTAAAAAACATAAAAAATCACCACAGTTCTTTAGAAACAAATAAAGGAAAGAAAGTTTCCCCAAGATCGATTATACTACAAATGAAAAAAAAATGAAACGGAAAGTGATATTGAATAAAAAAAAGAAGGCAATATTTGAAATAAATTTTCTTCTTGACATACATCCATACTTAATGTGCCATATTTTTTATCCGAAACCACAAAAAATATAGCTGAAAACATAAAACAACTGCAGTACCGTAAAATGGGGTGTATAGGAACAGCGGGGTCAATCGGAACAAAACTTCCAGACCGTACAAAGAAATTCTTCATAAATATACTATTGGGTATTTTTCGCCATTAATTTTTTTTTAGAAAGGTAAGATCATAGGAAGTAGGAAAAAATTACTTTTGTCAATCTGGCAACGCTACTGGCTTCTAAGGAGGGCTGTACATGGAATGCTAGAAAACATCACATTTTCATAGACTGCAAAACTTCATATGCAAGAACAAACCTTCTTATATTTTAAACCTAAGAGTGGTATGTTTCAATTATACATGTATCTGAACAACAGAATACCACATTAGAATTTACATTTTTTATAAATTGTGTCATAAAAATGAAGAATTCTGAAAAATGCCATAGGAAAAAAAATTGCGGGGTGAATCGGAACACTTTGTTCTGTTGTTCCAATTCAAACTTATTTGAAGGAAACTGTTTGAAAAATCAAGATTCTAACCCCAATTCCTCTAATCAAGACAAGGACAAGGATTTATTACTGTTTATAACTTCTCGTGAGCAACTAGATCTTAAGAATGACAAAAAGTTGCAGATTTCATAAGATTTTTTCTCCAGGAGACTTCGTTTTACTTAAAATACGAGGGGGAAAGTCATATAGACTTTAGATAGCAAAAGGCAAGCACACAGACAGTGATGAATAAGCGAAAAAATCTTTCAGGACAATCCCCGAAACCCAGAGATTTTAAGAAACTAAAGAAAACGCAGAGATCATCCCAGAAGATGCTATGAAAAAACTTAATCCAAGTCACAATTGCTAGTTTTAAGGACAAGTACATATTTGTGGACGACATGAGTGACTTCCATTCGTGTTAAATCTTTGTATTTCAATTCAAAAGCATTTCTTAAAATTACTTTTCATTTTTCACAAGTTCAAAATTATTTTGAATTTTGACAAATAATAAACGTTTACTGGTACTGAAATTATACTTTTATTTGATAGTAATTATCTGTTCTTGTTCTCCCCATCAATATTACTCATGTTTGTGAGACCTATTACAGGTTTTCATGGAAAAAAATAAAAATTTTAACATGTGTTCCGATTGACCCCTATCAGCGGGGTGATTCGGAACACCCATAATTTCCTATATATTTTAATAACAACTGTTCAAAATGTTTTGTGTTGGCTTGGAATATCAAAAGTAAAGCAAGACCGAAGTTTTTACCCAGAAAATCAAATTGAAAAAAAATCTTTTAACTGCTTTTTTTACAATCAAAGCTGAAAAGTGATCCGATTCACCCCATTTTACGGTACGAAGACTGACGGAATCGCTCTTATTGACTGAGCGCTTTTTTGTTTACTATTCTTAAGATACAGTTGTTCTTAGCGCTTGGTGTAATAGGAAAGGACTCAGAATACAAATCTGGTGATTTGTGCTAAGAAATATCTATACTTTTCTTCCGTTTAAAAATATAAGAAAAGGTTATTGAAAGGGGGTGGCGGTACTTTAACCCTACACGACATAGCGTTGCCAATTGGCTACATGGAATATTTTTCCTTATGACCATGCATAAGGCAAGTATAAAAAGCAAGTATTAGGTATCTTTAAAGTAAATATAATCCATCCTTAAAATTAATTTTTTAAAAATGTATTCTGATGTTTTCTTATAACATTAAAAATCATATATATGTCTTTCAAAGAACAAAAAATCATGCAGTGTAGGGTTAAATCTGGCATGTTTTTGGCCATTTATTTCTACAAATGTAAGGGGAGGAGTGCTAAGAAGCGAGGAATGCTTGCAAAGAAGTACACAATATATTATACATCACAAATATATTATGTACATTGCAATGGAAGAGTTTAAGCACAAGCTAATTGCTTTAATAAAATAATAAAAAAATACCGGAATGCTTGGAACTTTCTTTTGTATCTGAACAATTTGGCATAAACTTGATGCTTTAAATTTGGAAGTAATTAATTGAAATTGATATAGTAAATTATTTTAAAAACTCTTAGCTTTAAAAATGAAAAAGTTTATGCACAGAAGGAATTTATATTTCACAAAGCATAATAGTAGTTCATCGTTTTACCTTCAGACTTGAGCTTTCAAACTTTTACAACTACATCAAGGAATGGAGGGATATCAGCATTTTTTTTAACTTTCTGAGAAATTAAATTTTCGTACTTGATTGTTTAAGAAAAAACTCAATCAACGTATTATGTTTAGGTATGTGCATAAATTCTACTATGTGAACAAACATTTGCGACATCAAAAATAAATGAGTAAAGAATTTAAATTTTCAAATCTCGAATTCAAATCGGTTTTTTTTCTCAATGACGGATTGCAATAGTGTGTGTGTGTGTGTGTGTGTGTGTGTGTGTGTGTGTGTGTGTGTGTGTGTGTGTGTGTGTGTGTGTGTGTGTGTGTGTGTGTGTGTGTGTGTGTGTGTGTGTGTGTGTGTGTGTGTGTGTGTGTGTGTGTGTGTGTGTGTGTGTGTGTGTGTGTGTGTGTGTGTGTGTGTGTGTGTGTGTGTGTTCCTCCATCAGCATAGCCTGCATGATGGTGCAGCGGTGTTGCTGTTCCACCATGTGCCGCATTGGCCCCCTAAAATGGTTGGTGAGTAGGTCCAAGTTAGTGGAGCACCAAGGAGCAAGACGTTGGCAGACTGTCAGTCAATAAAAGGGTCTGCACGACTTATGTAGTCCAAAAAGAGAGCCTATAGCGATTTGCATTGCTTAAAAAATTCAATGATTGATTTTCGTTATGTTCTTTTTTTCAACTTCTGATATATATTTCTGATTATTTTCCTCACTTACAGTAATATATATTTAAAAAAATCTGTTGAGTAGTTTTCTTTTTGTTAAAATTTCTGCTATACGCTAAAACTTTTGCGCCGCAATGTTTTTTGAAGTTCATTAATACATGAATATTTTATAAACATTTTAATATTCTACAAACTACAAATGAGTGAGTGAGAAACAGAGGGATTTAGGTTGACTTTAAAAAGTTTTATCACGAGTAGCAACAATTTTGGTATAATAAATTGCTTAACTTAATTTTGAATGTAGAGGTAGTACATGGCATAAAAGTGAGAATGCACTCGAATTTAAATAGTACTTATATGAAAAATAAAAATTAAAAAAAAAATAGCAGACAGCTTCAAAATTAGATTTGTTCAAATTATTTGTTTCTGTAAAAATGAAAAAATACTGTTTTTTAAAACAAGAAAACGAAAAAAAAGTTGTACTCCAAGAGCTTTTCAACCGAAAATAGTCTCTTAAAATTCAATAGGCAGAGCGTAAAATAATTATGTCTCTTCTGCAAATGATGGAGATAGCAACATGATTTGAGATAGTTTTTATACTAAACACTGCCTTTTATAAAATGTATCCGTAAAAAATAATGAAAATATAATCGACTACATCTTGCAGTAAAACCAGGAACAAAGACAAAGCTATTGCTTCCATCTGGTAATCTGCGTACATTGTTACAAAGTCTATGAAAACGCAAAAGAACCTACCGTTGAATGGCGGATTTGCGCAAGATAATAAGAAAGAAGGATATTATGGAAAGACAACGCAGATCCACACAATAAAAATGCCGATGAAAGGAACTGATCTCGAATCTGCGAAAGCAGATTGCGAGACTCGAAGAATATCACATCGATCTTCATATTGACACTCTGCTAAGGTAATGTGCTTTCTTTCTTTTCAAGCTCGGCCCACGAGCCATAAAAGCTCCGGAGTGAAAATGGCGATAGCTCTTCTTATTGGGAAACCGTCTGCATATGGTTGGTTCTCCCAGATGACTTTCCGAGAGAGTACGTTTGTGTCATTGTTTATGGTATAAAAAGAAAACCTTCTTCGGTTGAAATGAAAGGACGTTGTAGTTCATCTTAACTCTTTTGTGACGAAGGTACTGGATATTAGGCATTTTAGATAAAAAAACTGAACCTTCTGTGTTTTATTCTTAGTTAAGTTCAGAAGGGTCTATACCAGTGGTTTCCAAAGTCCGGACCGTCGCAGACCCCTTCTTAAATATTTAACTAACTTCGTGTATCGCCCACCCCACCGGCGCATTAAAAAAGAATGAAAAAAAAAACTTTATTTGATACATTTAAATACTTTTTTCCCAAATGTTTGTATGTTTGCTTCATATACACAAAATTAATAAATGTGTAACGTGTTAATTTATTTATATTTCCCACATTGACTTTTGAAAAATAAGAGAATCCAAAACTCTTTATAGAACCAAAATATAGCTAATAACGCTGGTTCGGTGCAATATTTAGCTTCAATTCGTCAGTTAGGTCAGGAGATCAAAAAGTTGTATTCCGAATTAAATTTTAGAAATACAATGTCAAACATAATATACCATCCATACCACAATATAATATATAATACGAAATATTATTTTAGAAATGGAAATATGTGTCAAAATCGAAGGTACCGGGGCGTTTGCTGCGCCCTGCTTGTTCGCAAACAAGAACTTTTTCATTCATTATAAATATGCTTTCGTTCTGAAATAAAGTATTTGTACTCGTCCTTCAACTTCACTTATTTTTAACGGTTTAGCAGGATAGCACCATGGACCGTCAGCGGTTCGACGAACCACTTTTTGGGAAAATCTGGTCTATACCGCAGGTGGGAAATCTTTGTGTCACATTTAAATTATGCAGTAAAAAAAGGAGGTTGCTTAAGTTTATAACCAAATAAAATCACATTTTGAAAATATTATAGCTTTACTATTGTTTTATCAATTTATTTCACAATGCTAAAATAACAGAAAAAACTACTCAACATTTATTCGGGGGTATGAAAAATAGAAATTTGGACCGATATTTGATTACAAAATATTTTGTGACTACAATACTTTCCTTACTAGTTAAAAGGAAACAAGAATATTAAGTCGTTTATTAGTTTCGCTCAATTGAACAAGATGGGGAAGAATATATTTTATTTTTTAATTTTTATTTATCATTTTGGCGTTAATAAAGAAAATCTTACTAAAAAAAGCTCGTGACGAATCAGGCTCGTCTAAGTCTGCAGTAGCCTACAAAATGAATGATATGTCACACTCGTCATTGTATGTCAATGGATTAAGCGTTAGTTAAAATAGACATTGAGCTATTTTTACTTAAATTTTTGCTGTAAACTTTGCTGCTGTTGTTTTTGCTGCAGTCATAACCGAATGTCAAAGAGATATGATGCATTAAAAGATACATTTTTTGATTGACTTTGTCCAAATGATCGTGTGTCGGATTGGAAAAGAAGTTTGCAGTAGTAAGATCAGTGCATTTTCTCATCGAGGTTGACTTGAAACTTTGGATGCAGTAATATTTGCATCGTACACGGTGTCCAGCAAAGGACTCCCTGACTTAAAAATTGAATATCTTGAAAACAAAGGACGACTTTGGAATGAAAAAAAAAAACGCTATGTTTATTGCAAAAGCCGTAAAAATTATGTGCAGAACCTCAAAAAATTAATTACAAAAAGTTCCAAAGGTGGTGCTGGACTCTAAAATTGCAATAAAAGTACCTATAAGTAGTGTTTTGAGAGGTGGAGCTATCCTTTCCAGCGTTAAAACCTGAAAGGAGGTTTAAAGAAATTATACCATAAAAGAACAAGTATAGCTTTCACAGGTTAGAATACAGTCCAACGGCAAAAAGAAGAATCTTGCAAAAACAATGTACGTAAGACTGTGGTCAGAACCGTAAAATTCCAGTGCCACTTGTTGTTCAATATTATAGTTTGTTTAAACTTCTTTTCGCGTTTCAAAGCTGGAAATGAACACTCCAGCATACACAATACTATTTATAGGTAATCGTATTGGCAAATTAAAGCTTCCTGCTCCACCTGTTGGCACCTTTGTAATTAATTTTTCAAAGTTCTGCATAAGATTTTTACGGCTTTCGCAATTAACATACCATTTGTTTCATTCCAAAATCACTATATTTTTCGAAATATTAAATTTTGAAATCAGGCAGTCTTTAGCTGGACACCTTGTACTAACACTTATAGCTCACACGGAATTCACTTGAATTTGTGTATGTTCACGAGGAATTTGTGCTGTAAAGCAGCTATGAATCAAAAAGACCACTCTACTTCAAGGTATAAAGTTTCAACGTACACGTTTCTTGCGAACGTTGATATTGTGATTCTAAGTTGGACAGCAAAAGTGTTTAGTGTTAAAAAAATATGTTCCTGTTTCTTCATTATCTTAAAATTTCCTCTTGATTTCATGATGCAGGTATCAAATCTGCATTTGCCGACACACAGCATGCTTACTATTTGCAATTAAACCCTTAACTATCTTATTATTTTCAAAAAAAACGATCGTTATAGTGCCTGTTTTTGTACTCAAAAAAAAAAAGAAATGTGTTTGTACAAAACACGAATTTATTTTGGAGTTTTTTTTCCGCTTAAACTTTGTGAGATCCAGCCTGGAAATATATGACTTCCAAGAGAAATAGGAAATAAAAGTTCAGCAAGTGACTTTGACAGAAGCGATCAGAAGGTGTATAACTCCACTGTTTTGTAAAAGTGAAGACGAAAAATTTTTTCCCGTACCTATTATCAAATTGTACTAAGTGATACTGTGTCCAGTATCTTTGATGCATATGGAAATAGCATGCGTTGTGAAAAAAATCACGAGATTTAATACCCTTCTCTATTGAAGTTCTATTGCATTCTTTTTTTCAGCGAGTTTTAACTTTAACCGCTGGGGGGCGCTTTGTAGTTCTTTTTTATCATCTAAAAATGCGCTGCAAATATGTTACCAAAATTGATGGAATTGTTCCTTTAGTAGTAGTTTTTTACAAATATGGATACAGACATTAAATATATAAAGTGGTAATTTTGGCTATTCAGCCATGCAAGTTTTTGCATGTTACATTACACTGCACCCCAGATTCTTATATTTTAGTCATGGCAGACATTCAAAATGAGTGCTCCTGAATAGGGATGCACCGATAAGCAAATTGGCCGATTACCGATTAATCGGTTGTTGATAATCTGCCGATTAATGTGAATAATGATTGTTTTTAATACTACAATTTCACAAACACTGTTTTTTCTCTCACATAAAATTACGAACAGTTTAGACATAGTAAGTAATTTATTTCTGAGCGAAGATTTTTTTCCCATTTTCCTAATTTTTACAAAATAATTTAAAAATTTTGACAAATTTCTTAGAACCAATTTTCATATTATTATCAATAATATTACATTAACGCATTGTTAATTATATTAATTGGACATAAAAATTTAAAAAAAAGAGGGGTTGGGGGAGTTTGTGGTGAGCACTCCAATTTAGGAGTACTTTTAATTTAAAATTTCAATAATCAGTAGCAATTTAATGCAAGACTTTTATTCTTTGTGAAAATTAGAAGTTATCTAAAAGCACTGTGCTAAGAAGAAAACTATCGCTACATGAAGAATGTTGCAACATTGTCTATGTGTATATTTATTCAAAGTAGGAGAATTAATTTATTAAAAACTTCATATCAACTGTAAGGATTATTATTACTGTCAATGAAATCATTCATCACAGTTTCTTAGTGAAGGTACACTTTAAAGAATAAGATTAAAAAAAATATTTTTTCAGCCGATTAATAGGCCCAATTTTGCCGATTATTTATAATCGGCAAAGTGGCCGATTATGGCCGATTAATCGGTACTGCCGATTAATCGGTGCATCCCAACTCCTGAATATATCTTATATACTGTTTTGTTTTTAATATCCGAAGCAACAAGGAAGGGAGTTAAATGTTTGACGTTTTTGTCGATTTATGTATCTGTCGATCTCTGTGTCTGTGTATCTGTCTGGGGCACTCTAGCGCTTTAATGGATGGACCGATTTTGAAAAAAATAATTTTTTTTAGTTCGAAAAGTGAGTCTGTCGAGAACGTTCTTATCTAGGTTGCGTCTTCGGATGACATAAATGAACTAAGATATTAATTAAAAACTTTTGAAACGCTTTTTGCTATTTGAAGTGAAAACATACTTAAAAATTCAAATGAATAGTAACAAAAGAGAGAGCTTTTTTTTCTCCTTCTGACAGAATGTGTTTGGTACTTCCGTGTCCTATAGAATTCGAAATATGACGTTTTACTAGCAAATGTGGCTAAGCTTTAAATTTACACGATCGGAGCAGCTAAACTATGCTTTTGGGAAGCTTAAGAGCCTAGTTTTAATTAGAATAGTTACCAGATTCCAATAAAACATTTTAAAAAAATAAATAAAAACAGTGAAAAACAGCTGAATCAAGCCCCAAAACTAAAAACGTAACTTAAAAAATAAAACCACAAAACATATTTTTAGCACACTAAAAAAAAAACTGTAAGGGCCCTGCTCCACATCGACGTAAAGCAGAAAAATAAGGCAGAAACGTAAAATGGTTTACATAGCGATCCTATGGAAAGTACCCGGATTTTCGGTTTCTGCCTTCGGTTTCGGTCGCGTTTTACGCTCATGTGGAGCAGGGCCCTAAAATAATTTAAATTCTGCCCCTAAGAATTTAATATTTATCTTAATACAAAAGCAATCCTTCTCCAAATATAATACCAAAAACAATACCTGCTTTTTCCTTCCGTGTGCTGTTTTGTAAAGATAAGTATAAACAAGGTGTATTTTTCTGTCACATAAAACAATGCATCCCAGTGAAAATAATGCATTCCATTATCTAGAGCATACATTGTTCTTACTACTGCATATCTTTTTCGCACAAACGAAACCCCTATTCGTTTCCTATAAATGCCATTTTTAATTGGCTCCAAAGAGACCAGCAAACAGAGAGCAAAGGACAAAACACTAACATAAACAAGAAGACAAAAGAAGTAACGAAGGTGCATATAAATCATCAGCTCTAGATATTTACTAACAAGAAGCAATAAACAGAATAAATCCGAGGATTGGAGATGTTTAGATAATATCTGATGTACCGTTTCTTTCTGATAATCCCATTCGCAATGAATTTCTTCTTGGCATTAAACCCTTTTTGTGACTTAGCTAGGAAAGCTTTGTGTTAAGATACTATAAGTCGCTAGAATCCTTTAATGAAGAGTTGATCGGTATTAAAAAAAGAACTCGCCTATTTGTGTCTCAGAAACAGACTATCGAAGTCCATTTTCGTCACTTTTCGGCAGAGGGCGAAAACGATTGCCGAATACATGCAAAAGATGGGACTCGTGCTCTTTTAATGCTGCTAAACAATTGTAACGGAATTTCTTTTGCAGAATAAGGGGTCAAGGCAGAATAAGATTCTAAAAACAATGCAGTAATAAAATGAAAACCGCCATTTTTTGGACTTACATCGTTCTAATTCTGAGGTACAGATATATGCTTCCACTTCTCGAATATGTATGCAGTGCTTTATGTTTTTCAGTCTCAGAAAGGTAAAAGTATTGAAACGAAAGTTCTTAAAATTGTTGTATTATTATTTCCTTTTTTGTCTACATATTTCAGTTAAGTTCAGTTTTCATGAAAAATACTAAAAAAAAAAACAAAAAACAAAAAAAAAAAAAACGAAACATTACGGATCCTTTCTGGCTAACGTTCCGGGGTTTCACTGGTTAGCACCCCTATTTCCTGTAAAAATCAAGTTTCTTTGCTAAACATTTCCTGAATTCAAAAAGTTGCGTGCATGCGGACGTCTCACTATGGTGCAAAACAATTTTAGCTACCAGTTAGAAGCTACACCCAGTTACTTAATTAAATGTTTCGCCTTCAGTTCGATTATAGCCTATGCAGATTGCCTTTGCCCCAAATAAAGGCATATGTCGTTCCTGAATGCTGTAGCTATGCAAATAAATAAGATATTCAGCTATTTGCTTGTAATTGTTGCCTTAGTTTTTGCCATATTTGCCAAACTGGTATTATAAGCCAGTTTAGTTTTGAAAATTCCTGACATATTGTCATAACGTGATAAGATTTAGTTGACAATTATTCTGAATTCATCAGGATGGTTTCCAGCTGTAAGTAGGAAACCTTCCTGATTTTTTCCAGACATGTCACTGGAAGAAATGAGGCCCAACAGCTGAACATTATTTCCCAGGAACGTTTCTGATAAAATTATTTTCACTTAAAAGCACTTACACTTTAAACCCTTTGTTGTCTTCCCAATTATTTGTATTATAGCAGTCTATGTCTATTAGTTCATACATATGTTTACATTCATGCTTTAGGGTTTGTCAGGAATGAAGTTTCGCTAGTTATCTCTTTTTATATCCAACCTTAACATTTCATTTATTTAATTTTTCTTATTTTTATTTTTCTAACCTCCCAATTTCTCCATGTTTCTATTTACATAGAATATTCCTTTATATTAAGCCTATCCCCTTTCTAGTTTTATACAAATGAACAATGTAGTTTTCTATGCATTTAACATTTATATATATAGATGAATATAATTGAACTTGAGTATATTTACTTATTCATTAACTTTCTTTCAAACCTTCAATATTGGGCTTTATCTATATACACTCATGAATCTATTCATGTATGCATATTAGTTTTATCTTTGTAGCTATCTATTCTTTTTATCCACACATAAAACTTTTGCTCTTATCTTCTTCCTCAGCTGCGGGCTTTAGTTTTTTGACCACCTATTAAAAATACACAGATGCATTACGGACGGTATCGATAATATATCCAAGATGTGGTATCACAAACAATACAGAAGACTCTGCTATTGTATCGACGATTTGTTTCATTAACCAGTGCTCATTATGGCTTTCTTCTACGCAAAACTATTTGCCGAAACAAACTCATTCATTCCATTCTTTTTTTGTATTCATTGTTCTTTTCCAACCAATGCTTTTCTGTTCCGTCCAACGTATCTTATTCATTTGCTGCAGTTGCATTTTCTGCCAAATGGCTTCGGAAAGATCTGCCAATAGTGGGCGGGATGAGGAAAGGAAAGAAAATTAGTAGGAAGAAAGAGAACAAAGAGTTGGGTAAAAGTAGTAGGTATAAAGGACTAAGTTTGCACTAATTATAGTTTCTTAGCCTAAATATGAATTGTTTACTACATTAGAACTTGTCGTCCATCTTTACCTAAAAAAATCTGTTAAAGTCATGTGACCCTCATGAAATACTATTATTGTATTAAAAAACAGTTTTATTGGAGCAATCCATACAGGAAAAACAATGACATTCACAATAATTGAATTGTTTATTTCAGAAACCACCCAAGCAGCAAATGTCTAATTTTAGGAAAACATTTATGGGCCATTCCATGAAAAGTGAAACCAATTGGTCAAAAATTCATATTGAAGTTATGTTGCTATGTTATACATAATTTTAAAGCTTAAGATGTATATTTTAAGAATCCTGCATTGGTTTTTTGGTGAGAGTTAGAATAATACTTGTTTTCTTAGTTGGAAGTACGATATTCACGAACTTGTAAAAATCAGAAAAAAGAACACATTTTAAAATGCATATTTCTCATGGAAAAATAAAAACAAAAATAACTACTTGTAGCACAATTTTAACTACTAAGACGGTACTATAATAATATGCATTCATTAATTTCTTTTGAATTGATATAAATGGTGTAATTGAAGTTTGAAAAAAAGAAGTTTGATGTTACGTCTGTAACAAAAAAGAAGCAAAAGTTGTCATTACGTCCTAAAAAATCAAAATTAAAAAAAACCCTTAATGGTCCTTTTGGCAAATTCTTAGAGTAATTGCCCACCATAGTTTAAAAAATTGCAACTGATTTAGTTTTTAAATTAATGCTGTTACAGACGTAACATTTCGGACATAACAAATGGCTCTATGTTACGTCCGTAGCAAAAGTAAATTTCCAATTAAATAGGTAAAAAGCACAGGATGAGCAATACATGTATATAGCATAATATGGTACGAGTACTAAAGTTTCTGGTATTCTGATTTTGAAATTTTTAATTATGTCGGCATGTAATTGAAATTTGTTTGCGAAAATACCGTTCGAATTTCGAAAACGTCGGACGAAAAAGGACACATTTTTTCATTCAAAAAAAAATTATCAAAATTGACCAACTGTCACCAAGAAGGTTAAATTTTAGTTTGGTACTAGTATTCTGCCATATCATCCAACATTTTCAAATTTTTAAGTTCTCCTAAGACCAATCACTGATTCCAGATCTTACTTTTCCCGATTTTTTTATGTAGCAGCCCCATTATGCATTAATTTTAAGAATACAAATAAATACATTTGTGTGAAGGCCCTTCTAAACTTTTCTTGTGTCAATCTTTCTTGGAAATAATTGTCTTAAGATGCATTAATTTATTGTTACATATTGACGTATCGGCATATGCTCTCAACTCCCCCAGACTTACCCAAATTTTCTAAAACTGTTACAGTATAACTTAAAATATTCAAATAATGTGTTAATTAATGCTACTGTATTGTTTTAGCACAAAAATCTTTGTTTATTCCTGCTTTAAAATACTGTTTTCTACTTTCAAATCAGAGGTGTTACGTCTGTAACACCACTTTGTTTCGTCCGTAACAAGTTTATGAATTTTTTTCACAAATTCGGCAGTCAAAATCCACACAATCTTTATGGTTTTAGAAAGCTTGAAGTCTCTAGAACACGTATTTAAAAAAAAAGTTCAAAATTTCCGTATAATTCAGAGGAATATTGTAAGTTGTATGACATAGTCGAGTTTTTGCTGTTTTGTGAATTACGTCTGTAACAGGCAGTTTTTAATTTCTGTATTTTTTTGTAATTAAGCAATCTGCACGCAAATTTAATGTAGCATAAACGTCATCAAGTTGCACTACAGGAAAAAAAATTGAAGACTTTCATCAGCCCAAACCAGAATTATTTGTGTTCAAAGTCTGCGATTGTTACGTCTGTAACGATGGAATTGCCCTTATTTCTTCACGTTAAAAAATTTAGTAGCGATTACACTAATATTTTCTGAAAGAAATATATCTAAACTTGGATATTTTTCAGTTTAAAATATTGAAATTCTAATCGATTTTTTTCATAAATAACGATAAAAACATTTTTTTGAACTTTTAGTGTTTGTCACTTAGGTGGTTTCTGAAATAAACGATTCAATTCCTTATATCACTGAAACAAGAAAGAAAGCCTCAAACAAAAAAGAATTAATGAATTTAGAACGTTGTCTAAAAAGGTATGAAAAAATCTATATACATAAAAGGCAACTTTTGAAAACGTATGTCCGGGGTAATCTTCCAAACTACTGAACCGATTTTAACCGTTTTTTCACCGTAGATAGCTACAGTAACAGGGATCAGGATAAGCTATAATTTATTTCTAAAAAGCTTAGTTTAAAAAAGTGATTATGGAAAACAGTTAACTTTAAGTCATTTCCCCAGAAAATGATTAAATTTTCAACCCATTGTTGCAAAAATTTGGTGCCATGCAGCAACAATATTGATTGTAATCATATTGAAAATTTTGAACCAAGGCTTCTCTGGAGTAAGTATGGAATTTATTGCCTTCTAAGGATTTTTATATTTATCTGAGCCAACAATCGCTAACGGGTGAAAAAAAAAAGATTTTGGCAATAGTTAGAGAATAGAAAGTGTTTATAGTCAAAAAAAATTTCTAAATTAGGTACATAAGATGTTTTCACCTCACCAATGTTGTCACGAGGATAGAAACTAATAATGGGACTTATTTAACGAGCAATATTTGGAAATGGTTAATTTCAGTGCGATTGATACTGTAAATATATATTTATTTTAATATACCAATCTTATAACATTTCCTATTTACTCAAACATTATTTGTAGCTTGCTATTTTTTTTTAGCTTGCATTATTTTTTTTATAGTTTATTCATAACATAGCCATTGTTTACAGAAGTAGCCATTATGTTTATAGATATGCACTTTAGTGTTGGGAAATTTATGAATGAGTTTCACTAAACCTCCCTACGCCCACAGAAACCCGGGCAGGGCCGGGTACCCGGCTAGTTAGTTAATAAATTTTCTTCCTACTACGTTTGAGACCAAAAGAATTTCAAAGATTATAAATTCATACATCATCCGGAAAGAAAACATTTTTTCTTTCAAAAATGGGTTAAAGTATTCACTTTAAAGAGTTAAATAACATTTCAACTCGTTTTCACCTTTGAAAAATTCATCTAGAGTAATTTGTAAACGTTTGCAGTGGCTCTGAACTTTGGGCTATGCCCTATAGAGGTCAGGTTTCCAAACAGGTGAGGCGTGAGCATAGCGAAAGAAGAAAAAATCTTTGAAAAATTGCTTAATTTCTAAAGAAAATTAATACGTTATTTTCTGATGCAATAAAATGTATAACACATATTAACACTAAAATAATGCTCTGATGAAAAGGAATGTGCCGGTGTATTTTTTTACTTAATAAGTGTAAATTTTAATTTTGGTGTCTCGGGGGGGGGGGGAGTATATGTGTTTTCTCGGTGTAAAATTTACTGTTAATGACTTTTTTTAAACTTTATTTTTATCATTTGTGTTATTTTGTCATTGAATTCTTAATTTATATTTTTCTTCTGCGTATATCACAGTTAAGTTGTAATCTTGTCTCTAAATAATTGTTGCAAGATATTTATTGATAACAAACGTTTTGTAGTATTTTCATGTATAGCTTTTTAGGCTCATGTGGAGTACTGCTTTAGTTCTATTTACATAAATAAGTATTGCAATAATACCTGAAGCCTTTTAAGCTTGCTACACTAAATTTTTTCCGGTTTACAGGAAATAAAATTGTGAGATTGTCTATATGCGTAATTTTCAAAATTTGCTGTCCAGAGGTTAAAAAGACGATTTTGAAGCACAACTTATATTTTAAATTCAATGCGGACAATTATTTTCTGCAAGAAATACCCCCCAAAAAATTCTATCACTCCAAAAATTATTGAACATTATTTATTTATTTTTATAGAAGTGTTTAAAACTGAGAATCAAGGCAAAAACGCTTGTCTATTTCTAATTTTCGCAAGCTCAACTATTTTTTTATATACTTAATTGTATAAAAAAGTATATACAACAAATTATTTTTATATATTGACTATTAGTACATGATATTCATAATAAATATTGACAATAGTCATTTTTTTTCATTAAAAATGTATGAATATATTTTGTCCGGCAATTCTTGTTAAGTCCGTTACCCTAAGATTATTTTAGCTCGAAAAGGTATTTATTGCAATCAAAAGATGGTAACACGTATTCAGTTAACTTAACAAACTATTGACGTAACAATTTCGTTCTACTTTGTTTTCCTGAGTCGAGAAATATTGCTGTGGCGTTTCACACAAAATTTCTTCCAGGTGCGTAGTTTTATTCTTTGTCAAGTCTGTTACCAAAGATTTCAGTATTAATTTTTACTTTTTATAAACTTTTACCCCGAAATATTGTTTATTATACAACTCTAAGAAAATGCATATCGTTGTTCAATTTTTAAATTCGATAACCTAGCCATAATTTGACATTTTGGTTGAAATGTCAAGTCCGTTACTGGTCAAATCCGTTACCAAATGTCAAGTCCGTTACCATACAGTTTTTGATCAATATTTTAACGATCACAAACATCGTTTTAAACTTCAGGGATACAAATAATTTCAATTGAAGTTGGTTCTATGCGCTATGATATAGTTTAAAAGTGAGATTTCATATCGATTTTGTATGTTAACGGACAACATTTTTCTTGCAACTTAAAGTTTTTCAACAGCATTTGAATACTTAATTATGCATCAAAGTGTACAACCAATAACTTTTTCACACACCTAAAATATGTGACAAATCATCTGTTAGTGATTTTAACAAAAAATAGCAAGTTAAAAAAATTACTTAAAAATTCTGAAATGTAAGCATATGGTGAAAATGACCTATATCCCACCACATAACTTAAGTTACAATAAAGCACATCAACAGTTAAGGGATAAGTGACGTTAGTCATGAAACAATGAACAGAGTTGGATCCACCATCACAAATAAAAAAAAAACAAATCAATTAATACTTTTACTTCTTAGCATATACATCAACAACTCTCGAATCTTAAGAATAACATTTTTTTATTTAATATTTAGCTGAAGCACATACTTAGGTAAATTATTTGTAACGAACTCAGTTCCACGCTTGGACACTTCAAGCTATTAGCATAACAACACATTCTCTTTTTTTGAATTAATATAAACTCTTCAAATGCTTCGTAAATGCTTACTGAGGTTTTAATGCGATTATTGATAAGTAATTTATCTTTTTCAGTCCTTCGCCCTTTTTCGGATTTTTTTTCCTTCCCTCGTATCAGATTAACTTTTCCTTACATCAATGTTAACAACCACATTAAAAAGATAACGAAGCTGCGATGGATATTCAGAAAAATGCCATTGTTTGAAGATAGATAAGCAGCTTAAATTATTGATGAATATTTGATGCATGATTCAAATGATAAGGGCATTTTTTTCTTAAAATAATGATTAAA
>JAXGGA010013758.1:0-34175 GCA_038373865.1 Uloborus plumipes
GGGGCGCTTTGTACAATTCCATATCACTTCAAGTTCGTATTCTGGGCACTGTGACGGCCCAACGATACTTGGATGATGTACTGTGGTCAGTGGAAATTCCCAACCTGCAGGAGCTACCTTCTGCAATTTTTCTGTAGAATAACGTCTGACCACATAGTGCTCGCATCTGCCAACATGCTCTCCAAGTTATACAGATGCTTCCCTGGCTACCATACTCTCTTGACCAGTCACCAATCGAACCTGCGTGGGATGTGATTTTTCGCTGTTTGCAGAATCTGCCCCTACCTCGTTCAGAAGACGAACTGTCTAAAATGGTTGAAAGCGAATGTAGAGCCATCCTTCAAGACACCATCCGCACTCTTATTGACTCTATGCCTAGACGTGTTTCTTCGTTCATCGTTGTCCGCGGTGGTCCTATATTCTACTGAGCCGACTCCGCTCTCGCTCTGTATTCTGTCTATCGTTTTGAAATAAGGATCATTTATTGCTCCTTGCTATTTCTGACTTTGTACCAAATTTCCTCACTTTCCGACCACTCCTTCTTGGTGTTGCATTTTTAATGTCGAGCAGTGTCAATAGGATTGTGTTTGCTATTTTCCAATAAAATCAGCATTAAGTCTACACATTTGCCTCCTTCTTGGGAAAAATCGAAATGACGGGCTTACATATTCATTCCACATTTTCCGGATCATTCATGGTTAAAATATTTTTTAAAGGTGGAAAAGAGTGAGGCGTTTGAATTAGTTCAATGCAAGATGGGGCAAGTGCGTTGGTGGGGTAAGTGCGTTTCTTAAGTGTTATGCGAATGTTGACCTGAAGAAACTTCTCCCATACATCGAATATGCAAGGCAAATGTCTAGTAATAATTCCTATAACTGGAGATCGGAACCAGCTTACACAGATTAAACCCAGTCAGTGGAAGTTACATTTCTTGTGAATAGCTGTTTTGTGAAAATTGAGAAGGTTCGAGTTTTGTTTCTTTTGCTGTCGTATCATAAAGCTGACAGCAGCAAAAGTAAGTGTTTCTATTTAGTAATAGTTCCAGATAACATACATGTTTTTTTTTAAAATTAAATACTGCAACCAAATCTTGTTCATACACTACGCGACATTGAGGATGCAACATCAAGAATACGTTTACAGAGAATTATGCAATACTCAGGGTAGACGCATCTTCCCGATTTATGCTAATCATGTGAAATGGGTAATTTTCTGATCGAGGTTGAAAAAAATAAAACAGAAGGAGCTAGCGCGGGGGAATTTCGTGCCATTATTTTTGCCATGCATATCTTCGTTGAAATCTTGGTTTCGTCTCAGAGGACGAATGTGATAGCAGAAATGCCAGGTCACTGTTAACGAAAATAGTTACCAGTATACGGACGACTTAACAAAGGGCATGATTATCAGAAAGGTAGGTCAAGGCTTAGCTGCCACATACCTGGATCGGTTCTCAGTGCACCTGCTGTGGCGAAGATGGTTGATACAAGAAAACGAGGCATATTTGTGAGGCCACGTTGTACCGGGGGTGACATTAGTACGCGTGGGTCGACGCATCCACTGATAAGCGTTGGAGGACAAGCAAGCCAATTCTACTCCATTTTAAAGAACTTGGGATGTTTCTTCATCTTCATTACCACTTCCTATCTATTGAATGCTATTGGCTTTAACTCATTGATACGTCTTGGAGGACAAGCAAGCCAATTCTACTCCATTTTAAAGAACTTGGGATGTTTCTTCATCTACATTACTTCCTATCTATTAAATGCTACTGGCTTTAACTCATTGCGTCCGTTAAGTAGACTGCCATTGACCACACGGCATTGGGCCTAGCTTTTATGGCAATTTTGCAATGTTCTGGACTAGAGCGTCATGGATGAAGATTGACGGAGGGTCGTATTCTCAGATGAATTAAGTTTCAGTTTCCAGAACGATAGTCACCGTGTACGAGAGTGGCGTTGACGTAGAGACAGGACAAGTTCAACAGCAATTTTGGGACACCCCACAGAGCAGCAATGAGTCATCATGGTTAAGGCTATAATTGCGTACGATTCCAGGTCACCAGAGTAATATGACGACTTGACGATACGTGGATGATGAGCTGCCGCCGTCGACTCTCCTTTACCTTCAAGGAGTTCTAAATACCCTTTACCACCAGGATAACTCCCGATTGCACACTGCTTGCACCAGACAACATGCTCTGCAAAGTGTACAGATGCTTTCATGGCCCCGGTCTCTCCTGTACTTTCACCACTCGAACACATTTGGGATGTGCTTGAACGCTGTTTTTAGACTCTACCACCGCCGCGTTCGAAGGCTGCAAATGGTTGACAAGTAATGGCTAGCCGTTCCTCACAGTGGTATCTGTACTCTCATTGGCTTTGTACCTAGACACGTTGCTTCATGGATCGTCGTCCACGGTGGTCCTGTTATCTATTGAGCCGACCCTATTCTTACTCCGTATTATGAATATTATTCCGAAATGAAGATCAGGGGGCCACGATGGCCTAGAGGTAGAGTATTCTCCTCCTAAGCAAATGGTCGTGGGTTCGAGTACCGTCTTGCCTATGGTTGTTATTTCCCCCTCTCTGTGCCGTAAATCTGTCCTGTGTTTTTCAGGAGGCAAGTCCTCATGGATGTCGAAGCTGATGGCTTCTGTATAAAAAAAATGAAGATCACTTATTGTCCGTAATTGTCTCTCTCAGTTTGCCGAGTTTCATCACTTTCCCACCATCCCTTCTTGATGTTATATTTTCAATGCCACTCAGGTACAAGCGGTTGCCTCTTCATAAAAGTAAGATGGGGCAAGTGCTTTCCATTTTGTGGTGTTGGTGCAACTCAGGTAATTTGCCTTTAACTTTGTTCATAGTTGATGTTTTCGATTCCTTCTTCATTTGTTTTTTTTATCCACTTCTACTACATTGCAGTTGTGTGTTATTTCTATATTTTGCTTTTATAGCAATTATGGCATGTGTTTAACAATCCCTTTATAAAAGGTTTAAAGCACTATTGGTAGTTTATGTGCTTTATTTTTTGTGCGGCAATTTTGAATTATACTCAAAATTTTACAGCGATATAATAACGAAAAGTGACAATTAGCAGGTAAGGACACCCACAAATGCATGAGTGGATCAAGAAAAAAATGAAACAGCCACGGTATCCCATTTGTTTCTGCTATAACAACATTTGCAGTTTGGGTGGAGTTTAATGTGCCATATTCTTAAACAGCTGCCTGAAAGCAATGCTGTTGTTGTCTTGCGCCATTCAGGCTGGCAATTTGGGGTGCGCTGCTTCACTTTTCCAACTGTACCTTCATTTGGTGTGAAGTCCGACTTTCACAGAACACGCATGCCATAGTGACCCGTTCATAGGATAGGCAACCATTTACAGCACAATAACATATTCACACAAAGAGAGGACAAGGATCAGAGAGAAAAAGTATACCCCTGCCCAAGCGGGATTCGAACCTGAAACCGCTTCATCCGCAATTACACCTCTCTGACCTGTGGACGAGATGGCCGGCATTTGAAAGAAATCAAGAGCGTCATTTTATTCACTGAAATATCGTTGCCATTTTCTGTTCTAAGCCCTTTTTTGATTGGCTAGGAATAAGTGACACATCACAATCGAAATATTTATATACGAAAAAAATCACAAAACAATATTCCGCACTTGTTACTAAAAAAATATTTAGAGCAGCTAAAATTTATCCCAGTATTTTATTATGAAAGCCATACTTAAATTTAAGGTGACTAAACTGATTTTATGCTGTTCCAAACATTTCAGGAAGCGGTAAAAGTTTTATTACTCTTGCCTTTAATTCGATTAAACCATCTTTTTAAAAAATCTCATGAAGCTTTAAAAGAAGTGTTTGTGTCGAAGGAATTTCTGTACAAAATGTCGAAAGAATTTTATAAAATAGACTAGATTTAACTCAAGATCTTTTTCTAAGCATAATAAAGCCATTTTGCTCCCAAAATTATTTTTATCTTCCTTTCAGATTTTCAGCAAATGAGTGCGCAAAATTGAATTCGAAGCTTAGAGCATTTTTCATAATGAAAAATGTTAAAGGTTTCACATTTATAGGACAAGTGTTTTAAATTTGATATTGCGATGCATTAGATTTCTTTTTGAAAATTTTAAATGAAAAAGATTTTTCGAAAGATTGAATAATATAATAATGCAAGGAAAATACTGCTATTATTTTTCTAAAAATTTCATGCATTAGGATAAATTGTGCATGGCATTATTTTCCATTCTTATGAAATAAAAATATATAGTCACTTTAGAATTTTTTAATTTCTTTGAAAGAGATTATATCAACGTTAACTTTTTTCCCCTTTGAGTTGATTAAATAAAGTTTAGTGATAAAAATAGTAAGAAACACTTTAAAAATATTTTCTGAAATCATGAATTTAAATTGAAGATTAGTCTGGAAATTATTAGTTTAAATACATTTAGTTTGTACTGTCTTCGTTTTTACTTGCTTTGAAGGGTGTAAATGGCATGGTTTAAAACAAGGAAATATAATTAAAAAAATTTCTGTAACTTTTCAACAAAGTACACAATTCAAATTTACGACCAACTTTACTACTATTTTTTTATTATGCATTTCAGTTTAAGAACTCATAAATTAAAAGCATAAATGTTCAAACAAATACTCGTTCGTACCCCTTTCTTTCTTTCTTTCTTTGTTTTTTGCGCAGATATTAATTTACTGACGGGAGAAATTTTCCAAAACTTTCTTTTTTTTAAAATATTGATTCTATATAAAAGGAATATTGATCTTTTCTTTTTATTCTGATAAAATATTTTTCTGATATTGTTGGTCATTGCTAAACAATGAAGATCGCTTATCGAATTTACTTTGCCATGGCGTTGCAGTGCCCATTAAATTTTGCTAGGATTGGTATATAGCGCGTCATCCAATCTGCTGTTCTCATCGTGATTGGTGGATAGAGTCACATGATTCATAGATCTTAGAGATTAAAATATGGTTGGTATGAATGATGATTATTTAGATTATGTCATAAATATTATACCAAGTAATAGAGATGGCGCGAAGCGAGGTTTGGCCGAAAAATCGAATAAAGAAGCTTCGGCTGTTGCACATATTGAAGTTTTAATTGAACGTATAATAAATGCATATAATATCCCAAGTAGTACACTTCGTTTTTTAAAGGTTGTAAAATGGTTATTAACGTTGTAATAACCGCATAAAAACGTTTAGAAAACGTTTAAAGGTCATTTGTGCTACCTGGGTATGATACTATACCCCATATGTTTCAAAACTCTTCGTGTTACACATCAGTTTTAGCTTATAATGTTTAAATTAATTTCACATATTAAAGTATTTATTTTTATTTTATAGTTTCAGTGTGTGCCAGGAAAGGAGACATTTAAATTTTTTATTGAAATAAGTAGTATGAAGCATTATTTGGAAATATAAAAAGCATTTTCTACTGTTAAGTTTATGTTTATAATAAAACCAATTGATAAAATTAAATGTTAATTCACTAGAAATTAGATGCTATTTGCAATTTATCTTAACGTTAGTAAATCAATTAATAAATTTAACAAAGAAATAAGTTTTATACCTATAACTCTACTAAATGAAATATGACTTAAAAAAAATCCGGCCAATTAGATGCTAAAAACTGACATCCCCCCTAGTAGTGTCAACACTAGAAACGTGTAAAGAAAGCCGGATTTTACTAGCTCCATTTTGAAGTAACTTAAGTTGTTAGTGTAGTTAGTAATTAAATGTAGTTTAATGTAAATTGTTTATTTTAAAGGAACTTTCAAGTTAAATACAATATGTTGTTAGTTATTGAACTTTCTGTTGCCAACAGTTTATTACACAATCATTTTAATTGAGCATAATTTTCTTCTATGCTTTATTGCATTGTATAATTCTGCATGGCTTGAACAACAATATTTTAAGTGATTGTAAAATGAAAATTTACAGCATAAATTTTTATAGGCCGAAGCGGCCGAATCACCTCTCATGTGTTGGCCAGTCCGAAGCTTCGGTGAAATGGCTGAAGCTTTGCTCCATCTCTACTAGGTAATGATTCTGATTGGCAAGAGTTGAAATACCTGTAACAATGTACACATGTGATTGAAGTTTGAAGACCACAAATTGACATTTTTATTTACAGATAAAAAAACTTTGAATAATAAATAGCGCAACTTACAAGTATACAATAGCAGATACAATGATAAATGTGGAAGGGTTCCATGCGAAATCATGCAGGAAAAGAAAACTACTCATATTTTTATGCTGAAAATGCAAAATTTCACAGAAAATCCTATTTTCAAGCCAACTTTTCTCAAATTTGTTTATAATTATCAGAAAAATAACTGCTATAGAAATATAAGTCATTTTCTTGCTTAATCAAATGGTTTTTAAAATTTTTTTGTTATATTCATGAATGAAAAAGTTCTAAGCATCCTTGTAAAGTACTCTTTTCATGAAAAGTCGCTTTTGCAACTACTGAAAAGTGGTTGCCAAAAAAATTCTGAAGGTTTAAAATTTTTTAAAATATTTTTTCAGGCTCCAAACATAACAGTAAATTAACAGGCAAAAAGTTTTAAAAATCAAATATAGTGAGCAACATGGTCTGTATGATTTGACAAGCCTTCAAAATGAAATTGTATCACTAGGTATTAAATCGTTCTTCTACCCTGCTGTTTTTCTAGAAAAATATTCTGGGAGAAACGTATGAAAATAACGTATGAAACATAAAGAAGACTGCTCGATCAAAACACGTCTAAAGTTTTCAATACTGTCTCCTTTCAGAAACTATAAATTCTTAACCGCTGTCGAAAAATTCTTATTTGTTATCCTGAAACTTGACACAAAGATATTTATTTTGTTTCTTCTTACAAGTTTCCGCTTGAGTTCCGATCAGAACAAAAATGCGAAGGACGTACGTGTGAGGTTTGATGAATATTTCTATGTAGGTTTTAATGTATCTTACTCTTCGAAAACATAGCGAGGTAAAATAAGAAAACATTGACACGTATTGCATCAAATTATTCATCAACTTCGATTAATTTAACCATAAGTTGGTCGCTGTATACACAGTTTGATATTTTTTCCTGCGACATCGGACGCATTTGCTCATGCCTTAGGTCTCTACTGATTTTGTCAAAATAGGGTGATGGTAATTAAAGAGGTAAGAAATTTGAGGATATGTAAGCATTGATACGTATTGCATCAAATTTTATTCATCAACTTCGATTAATTTGACCATAAGTTGGTCGCTGTATACACAGTTTGTAATTTTTTCCGGCGACCTCGGCAGCATTTGTGCATGCCTAGGTCTCTACTGATTTTGTCAAAATGGGGTGATGGTATTTGAGAGGTAAGAAATTTGAGGGTATGTAAGCATTAATATGTATTGCATCAAATTATTCATCAACATCGATTAATTTGACCATAATAACTTAGTCCCTGTTTATACAGTTTGATATTTTTTCCTGCGACATCGGACGTATTTGCTCATGCCTCAGGTCTCTACTGATTTTGTCAAAATAGGGTGATGGTAATTAGAGAGGTAAGAAATTTGAGAGTATGTAAGCATTGATATGTATTGCATCAAATTATTCATCAACATCGATTAATTTGACCATAATAACTTAGTCCCTGTTTATACAGTTTAATATTTTTTCCTGCGACATCGAATGCATTTGCTCATGCCTCAGGTCTCTACTGATTTTGTCAAAATAGAGTGATGGTAATTAGAGAGGTAAGAAATTTGAGAGTATGTAAGCATTGATATGTATTGCATCAAATTATTCATGAACATCGATTAATTTGATCATATTAACTTAGTCCCTGTTTATACAGTTTAATATTTTTTCTTGCGACATCGGACGCATTTGCTCATGCCTCAGGTCTCTACCGATTTTGTCAAAATAGAGTGATGGTAATTAGAGAGGTAAGAAATTTGAGGGCATGTAAGCATTGATATGTATTGCATCAAATTATTCATCAACATCGATTAATTTGACCATAACAACTTGGTCCCTGTTTATACAGTTTAATATTTTTTCCTGCAACATCGGACGCATTTGCTCATGCCTCAGGTCTCTACTGATTTTGTCAAAATAGGGGTGATGGTAATCAGAGAGATAAGAAAGGTGAGAAGATTTTGCTTTGTTTTTCGTTGGATTTCTTTATTTGACTTGTTGGTTTGCGTTGATGCTTTTTTCTTTTTAAATTTATTCTCCTTCCTTATCAGTTCTAGAAAAATAAAATAATTCGGACTAAGCAAAAATGTTGCCATGGTGCATTTTTTTTCAAGCTGTCACCCCTTTTTGAAATAGAACCGTTCAACGGTACTACGCGTGCTTTTCGAGGGCGAACATATTGCCCGACCTCGAAACCTCTGGCCTCTGGCACCGTTAAACGGTTCTATTATAAAAGGGGAGGGGGACAGTTTGATTAAGAAAATATACCCTATTCTAAAATGCAACTTAACTTGACACTGAACGTCACTACGGGCGGAGCCAATAAGAGCTCACAAGCAGTCAGCGATCTCCTCTAATTCGCCAAATAGGCTGTGACGTTTTATCTAGCTCGTTTTTCATAGGCTGACGTCACGATGCTGTTGTCGAGAAAGGTTGTATTGTAATATAGCAGTATTTCTGCTTAGTCTGATATTAATTTATTTTCCTAGATCCGATAAGAAAGAGGAATAAATTAATATTAAAAAAAAAAAAACACCAACGCAAAACAACACGTCTAACAAACGAAACCCGATTGAAAAAAAAACCCTCACATTCGTCATCTCTCTTATCACTATCACGTTTATTTCGATGAAATTAGAAGACATCTAACGCATGCTCAAATTCGGACAGGGTTCATTCATTTGGACCAAAAACAATTTTAATATTAAAATTTAAAGTATGAAAAAAAAGTGAAATAAAAAAAAATGAAGGTACAAATTTTATTGCCAAAAATGAAAAATAATATTGAATGCAAGTTTCATCACAATTTACATATTTTTTTTTATGTGCTGTAATTTCCAAAACCAATAGTCCGAGAGCCAGTAACAGATATATATGACCAAGTTCCTCTCAAGTGATAATTAGTAAAACGCAGCAGAAAATCGAACTATGAAGCCTCGTGAATGTCAGCTGAGGCTCGGTGGGGGGGATAAGCAGTTGGAACCTCCCACGCTTGAAGAAAAAAAAAAAAAAAAATTCAGTCATTTCCTCTCGCCTAAAAATTTACCAGATGATAGCTTATATGTAACTATTGATAAATATATACGTCAGCTGGCTGTATCTCGGTGGAAAAATTGTCAGCTGATACTTTGAAGGTCGTTACGTAGAAGTTAGCTAGAAGCATTTACTGACTACACTGTTCGACAAAAAAAAACCTTGAAAATGCTTCTGGTATTTTGAAGGCTGATTCTTATGTAAAATGACCCCCTGAATCCGAATATGACCCCCGTTTTCTCCCATCACGTCCCAATTTTTTTTTAAAACGCCCCCCTTTTTTTTTTCATTTTTCCTTAGTTTCAGGGCTATTATATTTTTTTTGGAGGGGAAAGGAGCCTTATATTCACCAATAAATTTTTTTGAAGGTCAAGAGAGACTCAAAGTTTAAAATCATGAGCACCGAGAAAAAACTCGGGGAACTTGGGGGGGGGGGGCGTGGCCCCCCAAAATATTTGAAAAATCACCAAAAACGATCTTTTTATTCTAGTTTCTTTAAAAAGACCTTTAAAACATTTTTTTCGGTGCAGAACCAGAGTATAGGATCCGTTCCTATGGCTCCTGGGTCAGAAAAAATTTTCACGCTGTAAAATTAAAAAAAAAATAAAATAATGCTTTAAAAATCGTACTTTGCACTCGAGTTTTAAAGCAGGTCTTCAGCCAAAAAAAAACAAAATTGTGGCTGATTCTTATGTCAAATGACCCCCTATTTCCAAATATGACCTCAGTTTGCCCCTCCACCCCCTCTTTCCAGAGAGTCCCCCCCCCAATTCAGAGTCATTTTACTAATTCGGAGGGGAAAAGTACATTACGTAACCCGTTAACATAATTCTAAAAGGCAACAGAGGTTCAAAGTTCAAAATCATGTACATGTGTACCAAAAATATAAACTAGGGCGGTATGCCTCCCCCCTCCCCCCCCCCCAAAAAAAAGAAAAGAAAATTCAATACTCTGATTTTTCACAAAAAAAAAAAAAAAGGAAAGGTTTAAAACGTCTCTTAGAAAAACAAGAAAAGAAGATTTTTTTTTTTTTTGGGGGGGGGGGTACACCGCCATAGTTTATATTTTTGGTACACATGTACATGATTTTGAACTTTGAACCTCTGTTGCCTTTTAGAATTATGTTAACGGGTTACGTAATGTACTTTTCCCCTCCGAATTAGTAAAATGACTCTGAATTGGGGGGGGGGGACTCTCTGGAAAGAGGGGGTGGAGGGGGGAAACTGAGGTCATATTTGGAAATAGGGGGTCATTTGACATAAGAATCAGCCACAATTTTGTTTTTTTTGGCTGAAGACCTGCTTTAAAACTCGAGTGCAAAGTGCGATTTTTAAAGCATTATTTTATTTATTTTTTTTTTTTTAATTTTGCAGCGTGAAAATTTTTTCTGACCCAGGAGCCATAGGAACGGATCCTATACTCTGGTTCTGCACCGAAAAAAATGTTTTAAAGGTCTTTTTAAAGAAACTAGAATAAAAAGATCGTTTTTGGTGATTTTTCAAATATTTTGGGGGGCCACGCCCCCCCCCCCCCAAGTTCCCAGATTTTTTTCTCGGTGCTCATGATTTTAAACTTTGAGTCTCTCTTGACCTTCAAAAAAATTTATTGGTGAATATAAGGCTCCTTTCCCCTCCAAAAAAAATATAATAGCCCTGAAACTAAGGAAAAATGAAAAAAAAAAGGGGGGGCGTTTTAAAAAAAAATTGGGACGTGATGGGGGAAAACGGGGGTCATATTCGGATTCAGGGGGTCATTTTACATAAGAATCAGCCTTCAAAATACCAGAAGCATTTTCAAGGTTTTTTTTTGTCGAACAGTCGTACATCGTCAGTAAATGCTTCTAGCTAACTTCTACGTAACGACCTTCAAAGTATCAGCTGACAATTTTTCCACCGAGATACAGCCAGCTGACGTATATATTTATCAATAGTTACATATAAGCTATCATCTGGTAAATTTTTAGGCGAGAGGAAATGACTGAATTTTTTTTTTTTTTCTTCAAGCTTGGGAGGTTCCAACTACTCATCCCCCCCACTGTGCCGCAGCTGACGGTCATAGGGCTTTATGATACTGTTGTCTGATGCGTATGGCCAATTATCTATCGAGAGGAAATAATTAACCAAATTTTCACCTGGCTCTCGGACTACAATGTTCATTTTATTTATTTTGAAGTATTAAAGTTTTCCTAACTATTTCTTAACCCAACATCCTCTATGTATTTAATATTTTTGTTTTTTAAATCAAATTCAATTTTCATAACTTTACGAGATCTCATATACTACAAATGAACTAGAATGAGATGGAGCGATCAAACTATGTCATCTACTTTTACTATTTCTATTTCCTCATCATTTGACTTGGAAGTTAAAATCTCTTCACTTGTACCAACACTATAATGGAACAGTCCTCTACAAATTGTCCTCTCCCTTTAACGTCCATGTCTGATTGAATCAACTTGGCCTTAATGACCACTAAACATGTTTCCCAAGGTAGTCGGAAATGACCTTTGTACTTAGGGGCCATTAAGAAGGAAAAGATTGAATTTGATGCCACTTAAAGTGGAGTAATGATGGTAGAACGAAGTTTACTTTTCCTTTTATTTCCAAATAGAAAGTTTGTTTTCATAAGGCTTAAAGTTAAAAAAATTTTAAAGTTGATTTTTCGATGGAAAAGATATTTGCACATGTTTGACAAAAAACTTACAATGAGCAGATTTTCCAATTTAAGTTGAGCCGTATGGAAAACCTAGGGTGTAGTTAGTCTCGTTAAGATAGTATTAGACAATAGTTTCCATTTTTCATTTACACAGCACTTTGTTATTGTTGTTGTTAATTATACCACTCGGGTACTCGAGCATGATCAGATACGTTTACCCGATTTAAGGAATGATCACGGCATCCGTCTTTACGAGCACCATTAAAGTGGAAGTCCGAATCAGCTCAACGCACATACCATAAGACTCGTTTATAGGGCAGGCAACTATTCGCAATATACACATTCACACAGAGAAAGCAGAAGGACAGTAGAGAGACAAAGTGCGTCCATGCCCGAGCCATAATTCAAATCCGGGATCTGACCACACTGCAAAAATTAATTTGTTTTTACAGTATAATACTGGTAGCTGAGGTTCCAATTTTAAACTGTAAAATGCGCAATAATAAACTGTAAAACTAGTAATTTAAGTTTCTTACTGTAAAGTTAGAAATTTTCCAGTTTATTGCAGTAAAATTTAGCTGTATTATATCGTAAAAACAACAGTATAATACTGGCAGCAGAAGTTCCAGCTTAAAACCGTAAAATGCACGGTAATAAACTGTAAAATTAGCATTTTTACAGTGTTTTACTGTAAAATTAGCAATGTGACAGTTTGATACTGTAAAATTAGAAAGTTTTACAGTTTATTACTATAAAATTAGCTGTATTATGCTGCAAAAACAACATTCATTTTTTACAGTGTAGACCATGTGGCAGGCACACAACACTTTTCATAATATTTCCTCTTCGGTAGGGCGTGGTACCGCGACATACTATATGGTATGGATTCTGATTAAAAATAAAAAATAAAGCTTATACAGTGAACTCTCACTTATGCGCCGGCCCAAGGGACCAACGGAAAAAGGCGCATAAGAGAGACGTATAAGTGAACAAGCCTGTTTAAAGGACTAAAACGCAACATAGGTTCTCCTGAGAGAATGAATAAGAATGTTTCTATAGATAAGAGAAATATTACTACGGTTTGACAATGATAAAGAGAAAACAGAAATTGTAGCATACCTAATTACAAACTGTTCCCTTATTTTAAACGATCCATAATAGGTAAATTGTCTTTCTCAGAACTCTAGCTCGTGCGGAAAAAACGCCTTCCGTGAGCAATAAAGCATTAAAGGCAAAAAATTAAAGAAGAAAGTGAAGAAAAATGCTTAGGTTTTAAAGAAAATAAATATTTTTTTTTCCATTTTTGGGAAAATTCGGCGCACAAGTGAAATATTTATCTTTAGAGCGACGCATAAACGAATGATACTGTCATTATTTTGCTATGGAATGTGCTGGGATAATTCAAAATCGTCGTATAAGTGAAAAAGGAGCATAATTGAAGCGGTGTATAAGTGAGAGTTCACTGTAGTTGAAAATGGCACTTTAACGTATACAAACGGATATTTTTCAGCAGAAAGAAACAATTTAATATTGTAATGAGTCCGTCACATCTTCGAACTTTCTTAAAGGACGATTCCAATCTTGATAAAAACACAATAAATTTATTTACAACTTTTTGCGACCATATACAAAATAGCAGGTAACAGTTGCTAAACATCCAGCAATTAAACAAATATCAATGATCATAGTTCACTTAACTCTACACAACGTAATTAAAAATCAACATACGCCAACAGCCGAATTTTCTTTGAGGAACGATATACAAATTGCAAATGTTTCAAGAGGGCTGTCATTCAACACCAAGCACAATTTTTTTTTAGTTTTGTTCAGAATGACGCCAAATGTCGAAAAGCTTGGTGACGCCTAGTGATTTCTTGCCAAATATGATGCAAATCACAAAAAACAACTTATAGGTAAAGTTACAATAGAACTGGGATAGTTTTAAGCAAAAATTAATGATATAAAGAGCGAATTTAACAAATAAAGAATAAAACAGAATAAAAATAATTACTTAAAAAAAATTGTTATAATATTGAAGAAAAAATAAAGAGGGGGAGAGAAAGAAAGAAAAATCAACATAAGAAGTATAACACTTCAGATACTGTAGTTTTTTCGAAAATTTGCTGAGATATAGACAAACTAGTGTATTAGCAGCAGCAGAAAAAAACCCCTTAAAATGAAACAAAATGAAATATTTGATTATGTAGCATAAAGAACTTTTGATCCTGAAAAGAAGAGCAAGACGTGTTCATGTTTCAAATACAAGTTACTCGAATAAATGCTCAATGTTTAATTGTTTTTTGTCTTTGAACAAGTCTCTACAAAGTAATTTTAAGTATTTTACAATTTTTTTGACTTAAAAAGATAGAAATAAAACTTCGTTGGTTTCTTTTCACCTACGAATTTAAAATAAAAGAAAATACATTCTTTGAATTTTTTATAAATGTCTCATATGAGTTCACATTTTAACATTTTGCTATTTTTTACACTGTGAATAAAATGCTTTTAAAAGTAAAATATTCCAATTTATCTTTGAAGTTGAAATGCCACAATGAACTGCTTTTTACAGAATTAAATTTTTTTTTCATCTCACTTACTTTTAACTTAAGATTAGAACAATAAATTGGCGTTTGAGGTCAAAATCACTGCAAATCATTTTTTTTCTTTGCAGAAATCTTGTTTTTCGTAGTACTGGTAGCTTAAAAGCAGTTAAACGAGCCACGTTGAATTGATTTGAGTATTTATAGTTTGGCAGTTCAGGAAAATGTTTTATAAAAATGGTGCTTTTAAAAGTCTTAGTTTATTAGTCATGATACGCTCTAAGCAAGTACAAATTAGTTTCCGATCTTTACAGAAACTTCTTTAAGAATTTCAAATAAAAAGTCAAGTAGTTAAAATAGTCACAGTGAATTAGTTTGAGGTTTGAAACCTTGGTAGTTTGCTAAAAAATTTATATAAAAACGACGCTTTATAGTCTTAGTTTGTTACTGAGAATGTGTATTAGGGTATGTCAAAAAAATGAAAGTTTTTTTTTTCGACTTGGTACACGCACTTTCCTATGTATTCACTCCTTTTGAGTTGATTGGTACAAAAAAAAGTTTTTGGAAAAACATTTTAACTACCGGGAAAACGCAATTTACGTACAACACTCCGGTGATTTTTTCAAAAAGTTTACTACTTTCAGGTTGAATACGCGATGTAACTGCGGCAGTTTTTTAAATGATTGTTCTGCTAACTTAAATGCATGTTTTCAACTGTAATGAACGTACTTTCCTTATAAAAAATACAGTTACAGGGTGCGGCAGAAAAACCCGGACAAAGATTTATTGTGATAATTTTATTAAATAAAAGAAATTAAGCAAAACAACAATTAATAAGGTTAACATAGACTTCTTACAATAATATACTCAGCCGGTTTTGAAGTGGCTTCCTCCAGCAGTGATACACAAACCCAAACGTAAATTGAAATTTTCAGCGATGGGCCGCAGCTCTTCCAGCGACAATCGGCCTCATTCTCAAAGAAGCGACTGCTTCAGCGACTCTAAGCTTTATGGGGCTTAGCACAGGCCCTGTTCTCCAAAATGGACCACACATTGTAATCCATGGGGTTCAGATCCGGCGAGTAGGGGGCTATTCCGTAGAGGAGATGAAGTCTGAAAAATGGTCCGGCACAAGTCCTGAGTCGTTTTTGGCCTGTGAGCCGTCGCTGAGTCTTTCTGGAACATCCAATCCTCATGACCAAAGTACTGCTAGGCCCACAGAATCACGACGGCCTGAAGAATAATGCGGTGATACCCTTCTTGGTTGATTTTGACCCCTTAATCCACAAAAACAAGAGGAGTCTTGCCGCTATCGCAAATTCCTCCCCAGACCAGCACCGATTGTGGATTTTGGTGGTGTTCGACGATGGCCGATGTACCAGGAGCTTCAGTGAACTAGATTCTGTCGTTTTGGCGGTTATGCGCCTGTTCGACAGTGAACAGCTTCGCATCTGTGCGAAGAGGATGCGCTTCCACGGCTCACCTGCGGCCCGACGTTTGAGCTGGCGACATGTTTGAAGTCTCACGCGCTTGTTCTCTTCAGTGAGAAGTTGCACATTTTGGAGCTTATACGGCTTCAGTTTGAGTTCTTGTTTAGCTATTCGCTGAACTGATTGGTCGCTGATTCGATCTCACGAGCGATTTTTTGAGTGGAGACCCTCGAATTTCACTGCACTCGCTTCTTGATGAGCCTACGGTTGGAAATGTGTTGACGGTCCATTTTTTTCCGCTTTCTGGACGGCGTAAGTCATGACCAAGCTCTTTGTACCGGCTAATTGCATCGGAAACAGCCTGTCGAGGAATTTTGAGCAAACGAATTGACGGTTACCAGCTCGAAACAATAAAAAAATAGCAATGCATCTTTCTGTCATTCTGCAAACAAAGCAACAATAATGAGTACAAAATCGACACTGCACTTCTCAATGCAGGAAAACATATAGAATCTTCTAAAAAAAGAATTAGCTGTATACGGTAAAACGTGTTGGTGTCAGGACCTGACAAACTTTGTCCGAGTTTTTTTGCCGCACCCTGTAAATATACATTTCGTCTCTTTTTTTTTAAATGAGCAGAAACTATCGGTAATCGTTTCTGCTGAAACCGGTTACGCTTCTGGTCAATTGAGATCGGTGTCTTCGTTAGGAAATCAGCTGTTCAGGGGAAAATGTCACCTGCAACTGGTGAAGTGGCCCCCCATTTTACTTACTCCCCCCTCCCAAAGACAACTTTTGACCAGCAGACGGGTTTTGACTAAAATGTCATGCTGCCTAAGATTTTTATATCAATTGCGTTTTCCGACAAAATGCAGGTTGAGATTCTCTTTCTTTTTTTATTAAAGAATGGATTGATTTCCACTAAAAACCTGGAAAGCAAAAGGGACTAACAATTTTGAACATCGAGGACGTCTGACTTACAGTTCGACTCTCCCGAAAGCTTGTGCTGTCGTGCATTATTATGACGCGAGGAAATACCCTGGAATTTCTGTAGTACAGCTGTACGAAGTAAACGAAACTACCTTCATATTAGTAGAGCGGCCGTTACTACAGTCAGGTTTGCTGTGTCCATCAACCGCGGCAGTTGCTATCACATATAACCTTTTGGGTGATCTTGTGAAGGCAGGCCATCTCATTGAAGATAAAAAAACACCTCATATGCGATATCCAAAAGGCGTTTCATGTTAAAGAGCATGTTATGAAGCACTCAAGAGCAGAGGAGAGTTCCAATATCGAAAAAAGTAACTTTACTGCAATATTTGTAGAAAGCAGGAAGCACAACACTCTAATTCTTAGTCACGATGAGAACACTAGTAGCTTTCAAAAAAGCATCATCAAAGAAAGACCGTAACAGAAGAACGTAGAGATCGCTACCTCACTTACTATACACCAGAAGAAGAAGACAACTTAGGAAAAACTGGCTGAGCAATGTGAAATAGGGTTATGTGACTGGTTGAAGGATAGAGGTATAGACATTTGCCTTCAATTAATTGGCAGTGATACCTTCTATGAAATGTCTGGCTGGAAAGCAGCTACATTACATCGAAAAACTCCTCTATTACAGATTTTTAAGGTCTTTCCTTCAGCTGGCTCCACATCAACGAGCAAATATTAAGTCATATAGTCGCAAAACCAGCTTCTTCTGAAAAGGAATGGATTGGTACTGTAGGCAAACTCTTTTCCCAAGTTGAGTTTCTTGAGAAAAAAAAAAAGAGTTTCCTGTATAACAAACGAGTCCTTTTGAGCTATTCCAGAAAATTTACTTATTGCTCTGAGGACTAAAATAAAAAAGCCTTTGCATTTGACAAAATAGTATCAATTAGGGCTGGATATTGTTCCGCAATCAGTGAGCTTCAATGCTTCTGGCTTCCACAGAACTGATAGACGGACTAGCTACAATTTCGTCGATATTAACAAAGGGCTCCAAAAATCGAATTGGCTTAAATTTTGTTTTCTTCTCAAGAAACTCAACTTGGTGAAAAGAGTTTACCTACAGTACCAATCTATTCCTTTTCTGGAGAAGCTTGTCCGTCAAGTTTTGCGACTATATGACTTAAAATCTGCTCGTTGATGTAAAGCCAGCAGAAAGAAAGGTCTAAAAAGTCTGTAATTTAGGAGTTTTTCGATGTAATGTATCATGCTTCCTTTCCAGACAGACATTTCATTGGAGGTATCACTGCCAAGTTCGACCGAGTTAAAGGCAAATGTCTATACCTATGTCCTTCAACCAGTCACATAATCCTATTTCACAATGCTCAGTTAGTTTTTAATTTGTTGTCTTCTTCTTCTGGCGTATAGTGAGTGAGGTAGCGATCTCTACGCTATTCTGTTACGGTCTTTATTTGATGCTTTTCCGAAAGCTACCAGTGTTCTCATCGTGACTAAGAGTTAGAGTGTTATGCTTCCTGCTTCTACAAATTTTGCAGTAAAGTTACTTCTTGCGATATTGGAGCTCTCCTCTGTTCTGGAGTGCTTAATAACATGCTCTTTAGCGTTAAACACCTTTTGAATATCGCACATGAGATGTTTTTTTTATCTTCACCGAGATGGCCTGCCTTCACAAGATCACCCAAAAGGCTATATGTAATAGCAACTGCCGCGGTTGATGACACAGCAAACTTGACTGAAGAACGGCCGCTCTACTAATATGAAGGTAGTTTCGTTTACTTCGTACAGCTATACTACAGAAATTCCAGGGTATTTCCTCGCGTCATAATAATACACGACGGCACAAGCTTTCGGGAAAGTCGAACTGTAAGTCCGACTTCCTCGATGTTTAAAATTGTTAGCACCTTTCGCTTTCCAGGTTTTTAGTGGAAATCAATCTATCCTTTAATAAAACAAGAAAGAGAATCTCAACCTGCTTTTTGTCTTGAAGCGCAACTGATATAAAAATCTTAGGCAAGATGAGAGACATTTTAGTCAAAACCCGTCTGCTGGTCAAAAGTTGTCTTGTGGGGGGGGGGGGAGAAGGGGTGTTAATAAGTAAAATGGGGGGTCACTTCCTCAGTTGCAGGTGGCATTTTCCCCTGAACAGCTGACTGCGAACGAAGACACCGGTGTCAATGGACCAGAAGCGTAACCCGTTTCAGCAGAAACGATTACCGATAGTTTCTGCTCATTTTAAAAACAAAAATAGACGAAATGTATATTTAACTGTATTTTTTATAAGGGAAGTACGTTCATTAGAGTTGAAAACATGCATTTAAGTTAGCAGAACAATAATTTAAAAATTCCGGCAGCTATATCGCGTATTCAACTTGAAAGTAGTGAACTTTTCGGAAAAACACCGGAGTTTTGTATGTAAAATGCGTTTTCCCGGTAGTTAAAATTTTTTTTCAAAAACTTTTTTTTTGATAACGACGGATGGGGAGGAAACTATAGTTAGAAGTAATTTTTCATGGTGTTATATGAAATACGCTAAATGCTATTGTTTTCATTAAAGTAAAAAAGCCGCTTGTTAGCTGATTCTCAATATATTAGAAGTGAAATATCAATTTTGTATATTATTAAATTTTATTTTGTTTTCATATTTATTTATTTTTCTTTGACAAATCATCAGTAAGGAGTTTGCATTAAAAATCTGTCATGCTCAAAATATAAAACGAATAGTACTGCCACAAAACATTTCCCCCCAAATGTCATTTCGAATCAGAAGTTTCATTAAAATCTTCCAGACACACTGAAAATGCTAGCCAAAGTAAAACCGTGAATTTTTCATTTTAGGCAAGAAAGAAAATAACTTATTCAAAATATAATTTCCTTTTATTTAAATTTCCTTTTATGTTTAAACAAATTGGCAAAGACGCATATGAATTGAAGCAAACAAATTGCTGATGACATTTTGAAAATGCTGGTTTCGAAAAAAAAAAGCAACCCCCATTTAATCTTTTGTTTCTACAAGTACCATAATATTTATTTTCAATCAACAGCTCCTGAGTTATGGCTAAGTAAAGATTTTTCTTCGTTAGTACAAAAATGTTCTTTCCAAGCTCACTTCTTATTTGCTTTTAGGCTGAATGAAGAGAAAAATTTTAGCTTTTAGAGCTTTTTTATGCATTCTCTTCAAACTCATAAAAAGAGTTTATCTATTTTTAAATTCATAAAAAATTGGTCTTAAAAAATCTAAGTTTACATTAGGTTATCAAGATTATCTAAACTTTAGGATAGTACATGAATCAGTATATATTAAATGCGGATTTAATGTATATTTTTTTTGAAAATAATAAAAATGAGTATGGGCAGCTCCATTTTGGAAAATAACATCGATTGCTTCATAAAAGAGCCTGCAGAGACTTCAAATATGTTAGGTTCTCTTTCGTTGCATGAATTTTTGAAGAGCATGGACTCCACTTGCATGAAATATAGTTAAATTTTGAAGATTTCCAGAAACAGTATTTACTTAATGGTATTTTGGTTTTGTAACGGACGTATCTTACGAGATACGTCCGTTAACCCATTAATGCCTGACATTTATTTTTCCAGAGATATTTTGATTACTGCTTACAAACAGTGTTTAATGAACAGGAAAAATAATAAAAAAAAATCATGTAAAAAATTATTTTTTTATTAAGGAAAGAAAAATCGCTCTTTAAAAGTTACGATAGACCCCAGAGGATCCATACTTTTTTTACTAAAATTTTTTTTGCCTACTATATAATATTTAAAAAGACATTTTATAAGGAGAAATAAAATCAGCAATTAACATAAACTGGGAAGCTGGGAATAACTTTGAAAACTTAGCTTTTTTTCTTCAGATTATGAACGATGTCATTTTTGATAAAGATCATGTTAAAACTGCTACAGAACACACTTTACAATGGTTATGTGCTACAATCTGGAAAAAACGAATTGAAACGAATTGAAGGTACTAATTGAACTCTATCATTTTGTTGAAATGTTCATATTTGGGAAATTTAGACCTTTTTTTGGACTGTCCCTAAAAAGTGACGCTAGGCATTAATGGGTTAAATGACAGGCATTAATGGTGAATAGCAGCATTTTTTCCGCTGCGGAAAAAATGCTGTCATTTCCATATTCGTTCTAGAAATCTTGAAAATTCAACTGCATTAAATGGTTCTAAAGATCATGTTCTTCATTGATATCGTGAATTTAACTGCATTAAATGGTTCTAAAGATCATGTTCTTCATTGATATCGTGAAACAAAACAGGAATTTAATATTTTCTAGTCTTTGGAAGCTGTTCTGTGGAAAACGGATACCTCTGTTACTGACTGATCTTCTTAGGTCAAACCATCCGCATATTTTCGCATGCATCAGCCCAAGTAGCACACTTCGTTTTTTAAACGTTGTAAAATGGTTATTAACGTTGTGACAACCGCTTAAAAACGTTTATAAAACGTTTAAAGGTTATTTGTGCTGCCTAGGATTTCTTCTCTGATCTTACCAAAATAAGGGTGTTAGGTAAGATAACAAAAATGGGAAGAATAATAAAAAGCATTTTGAGCCGTATCAAACAACGTGAAACGGTGCTAATTTCAAATAGTACATAGTTTAGTTGAATATGTCAAAAGAATGTAGCAAATGCAAGTTTTGAATTGAAAACTTTGGAAAGTTATCACCCACAACCTATCTGCTCTGCTCTAAGAGAAATTGTTCGCGAGTGCTAGGCGCGGTCTTAGCGGACGGACAGTACCGTGGAATTGCAGGTATATGCGCAAACAAACAAGTGTCTGAGAAATCCAGGGCTCCAGGTCACCTGGGCGACTAAAATATGCTTCATACAGTATTAAAAATTCAGGAAGCTTTTATGGTAAATGTTGCTGTAAAATGAAACGTTTACAGTACAGGAAATTTTTACAGTAAATTGTACCAATAAAAAATTGCGGTTGTAGCGCCAATTGATCACCACGTGGCTTACTGTGCGACGCAGATGACACCCTCTTTCCACTCCCTGATGTGTCTCATCTGGTACCGTGGGTAGTAAAGCAGTGTGAAAAAACTGGGACCCGGGTTCGATTCTTGTCGTTCGTATTTCACGCATTTCAGTTCTCGTTTTCTCTTCCGGAAAATTTTACAGTGAAAAAATATTTTACAGTGGCAAACATGGATGCCAGTAACTTTTATCGTAAAATTTCAGGAAAATTTTTAACAGTGTATGCTAGTTCTCTCTGGAGTCATGTTGCACGGAAGCTTCCTAATAAATGAGAAATATAATTCAACCGCGACGAGTTGGCCGGTGTCAATCAAATGAGAGAACGAGTCCATTCCTTAAAATAGGTATTAAAATAGGTAGAATTTCTATCCATTCAAATTTCCCCATCAATTGTGAATCCCATTCCTCAATTTTCATCTGCGTATCACCCCTTCCTAAAAATGGACAATCCTGAAAAGAAGTTGAATTATAGTTCGTCTGGCGCATACATATTTTTTCGGGCTCCTATTTTTTTTAAAATTTCCGGACAAAAACTCATTTTGCAACAAGTTACAGCCAATAGGGCTTGGTAAATCTCCAATGGTAAAACTCCTTGGCAATCTCTTGGCTACAAACAGAGGATTTCTGCCTCCAGCTAAATTATTGGCTATTCCTGGTTGAGGGGTCCATACACGAAACTGCAGTGTCATGATCGAGCTGTGGGTGTAATTGCTTCAAAAACTCATTTTCATTATTATACTCAAAATAGTCTTGAAAAATAAAATTTTCTAAAGGATTCCACGGCCGGTGTCAATATGAAGAGATAGTATTTCTGAGCTTATTGGCAGTGGAAGGAATGGAAAAGAAAATCTACACTTTTCCATTCCGACCACGGCCAATAAGCCGGTAAATGTTATCTCTTCACATAGTGTTGAAAATGTTTTAGAAAGTTCCTGGAAATGAAGTAAAATGATTTTAAATAATTGCAATCAAAACTTTTGCATTTGTTATAAAATCAAGAATCTCCTTTGAAATAAAATCTAGTAATAATTTTAAAAAGTTTCTGGATGTATAATATGTAACTTAAAATTTAAACAGACTAAAACGCGCATACTAAAGAGAATAAGATACTTAAACTTAATATGTATACATTTTTTTTGCGTTTTTGGATACAAATTGAAAAAATGAGATGTGTGAAATGAGTGGTAATGAGTTCTGAAGTTCAGATAAATGTTGTTAAAAGTTTCGCAAATTAATGATGCACAGAAATTTGGTTTTGAAAAGTAAATTTCTTAACCCATTAGTGCCTAGCGTCCCTTTTTAGGGACGGTCCAAAAAAGGGGTCTGAATTTAACAAAAATGAACATTTCAACCAAATAATAGTGTTTAATTAGTACCTTGGTATTGTTTCAATTCATTATTAATAGATTTGCAGCACATACCCATTGTAAAGTGTGTTCTGTAGCAGTTTTAATATGATCTTTATCAAAAATTACATCGTTCACAATCTCAAGAAAAAAAGTTTTCAAAGTTATTCCGAGCTGTCGTATAGTGGTTAGTTATTATGTAAAAATTAATGAAACGCAATAGTTACGTTTGAACTCCCAGAGTTCGAAACCCTAAACTAAATGGCAAGGTGTCGATAACCCTAACTGGTAGAGCACATGGGAAAATAAACAGAAATTATTTACTGAAGAAATTTATTTATTCATCACAAGGCATTATACAAATGATTTATCTGAGTTAATTTCATAAAAAATCAGGTAAAAACCGAGCTTAATAATTTAGACCAGAGATAGCCACAAGTAATAAAACATCACACGCCTAAATCAAACATTAAAAGTCTGCCAAGGGAAATTTAGGTTTAAAAAAAACAAGGGAAACAAAATTATATAAAAAGAAATGGAAAGGGAAAGAGTAAACTCACGGTACGTTCCAGTAATTTACATAAGAGGCAGATATGCCATAAAAAGGCATACCGCCCAAAATATTCTAACTACATCTTAAAATCTAAATCAGTGCAAAACCGCCGAGAGACGAGAGAGAGAGAGAGATAAAAAATCCCGCTCAACACCAGGTTACAAGAAACTAAGGAATTCGCCAAGAGCCGAGCCAAAGCAGGTTTCTCAAAACGGCGCATCGCCAAGACAGAGTAGAGGAGAAGAGGGGAAAAAGTTGCCAAAAGCGATAAATGATTAAACAAGCGTGAGAGCAGTAGTTCTTCCAAACCGCAACATGCCAATGGTCAAAATATCCCCACAGAAAGTGCATGGTAACAATAACGGGAATTTAACGCAGAGCGGGGAAGAAAACCAAAGTAAAAGGAACAAAATCCAAATTTTAACCAATGGAGTGTGTAATAAAATATTACACATGACATTACTCCCCTTTCATTAGAATTTTGTTTTTTTTTTTTTTTTGAAAAGGCCAAAGAAAAATGAAAAAAAAAAGGAGAAAAAGAGAGCAAGGCAAACATGAAAGATAGAAAACAAGGCAGACAGATGATAACATACATATGCAATGATCCAATAAAAACAAAATTTTTAAGTGAATGGTAAAATTTTGTTGACATGCAAGGAATGTCCAACATGACTCAAACTGTCTAGTACTAAAGTTCATGCCTGCATGAACTGATTAAGTCATACCAAACACACTGACCGAGAAACAAAATAATACCCAAAAGTTAATTAGACAACATGATTAATCAAATCTTCAATATTGAACCCTAAAGGCATATGGCTTCATGCAACAGCCGCACAAAACCCGATATCATATTGAATATATGTTTTTCTTCAAAATTGATTTCATTAAAAAATAAACAGAGAAATTCATTTACCAAAACTAACTGACGATTGAACTAAACTCTTTTGAGATGTAAACACAGGCATCAAGTACGTGCCCACTCGAGCAAGATATCCATAATTAAATCCTAGCAAATATCATGAGTTATTTAAAAATGAAAGGTACATAGTATGGAATCATTAAACAGCATGAATAACCTGACCTTTATGATTTTTTTTTGTAATTAGAGAATATTTAATGTTGAAAACACAGAACATCAATGATAACATGTGAAAATTCAAGTATGTGTATTCAAGTAGTCTGTTTAACTTGTTATAAAAAGCATAGAAATAAGTTTCATAAAGATACTAAAAACACCAATTCAGTTAAATATCCCTGATATGTGCAACGTCACCCAAAATGATATTTCAAAATGTGCTCACATTTTTCGAATTTGTACCAACATGAAAAAACAAATTTATTTTATTTATTACTCAAAGGAAAACATTACTAAGTGCAAAAATGAACTATAGTACCAAATGGCATACTACAGCTACAACCACAATTAATGCAAGTCTAAATTGAAAATGACCTGTGAAAAAGTTTTAGGAACTCATATAATGTCAATAGAATGGATACTTTTTTTTTTTTTTTTTTTTTTTTTTTTTTTGAAAACAAAACCAACAGCAGTTGTCAAATTAAAAAATTTTTGTCACCCAACAATATTCAAAGCACAGAACAATTAACATATAAATTTAAAATAATTAAAATTATTTTTATCTTCAGTTTCAGTGAACTAAAAATTTAAAAAAAAAAAAAAAATTGAAGTGCGGTACACCTCCTTCAGTATTTTTGTTTATACTGGATAAATAAATTCCCAACATCTTGTGAAGGGAACCCGTCAAATGCTGCTTATTGTGAGAAAGCACACACTGACTAAAAACACACATAAATCATACAAATTTGAACAATAAAATTTCAGGCAATGATAAGAGGGGACAAAAACAACATTAAATCAAAGACCTCAATGTAGATATTTTTCTTTTCTATTTTTGAATAGTTGTAGTTAAATTAAAACATCAACAAAATTTTCAAAAGGAGATTTGATGTCAGAGCAAAGAAACGAATTAAAGTCTCATAACACATTATTTAAAAATGAGAAAATGTGGAGAAAAATGCTGCAACCAATCAAAACTAATCACCAACTATGTAAATATCAACTATTCAGCAAAACTACAAAATGTTTCGGTCGTTAAAAAAAGTTCAGGTAAGCAGATTTTAAAAAAATTGTTGTAGTTCAGAAGAAAAAAACAGTTGAAAATTCAAGAACTTGTGATCCCGATGACAAATGATGTCCGATGACACATGTGGTATTGGAGTTTCTGTTAACCTTGCTGACACACTTACAGAATGATGCAAAAAGGTTCATAAAAAAAGCACGATTAATGATGATCATACTGTGTAGCCGATTGATCAGGTCGCATCACAGTTGTCCGTCACACCACGAAGCACCAAACACTTTTATAAACCTTTCACATAAACATAAGCGTTCAACGAGCACGAGCAACACACGGCGCGAACGATGAAAAGAATCGTTTTCGATGTAAAAATAAACCACATTGTACCGAACACGTATATATCATCAGGGAGAACCGGAGGAAAGGATAGCACAATACGAAATCACACGGTGAAGGAGAACAATCATCTCCTCCAGAGGGGGTCGATGACGTCAAAAACCAAAGGCGACGGTGAAAGCAGGGTAAAACGTATCAGCTGAGGACGGATGAATATTGTAGTTGATTCACAGGCGAAAACAGCGGCGACGGGAGGCACAGGATCAGGGGCGGACACAAGCACCATGGAAGGCAGAACTGCAGACCTTGGGCGCCAACCAGCGAACCATGGCACTGAAGCACAACACAATTGGATGAAGAGCCCTTCAGGAGGCAGCAAAAATCCAGCAGGGAAAGAAGCAGACACAGTCCAGTTAGGTACGAATCGATGGCACAACAGAAGAAATTTTGAAGCAGCAGAACACATCAGGAATGCAGACACACACCAGTGACGCAAGACTTCGATGAAATACAGCAACACCAACTCGGATGATATCAACATCAATACTCAGGAAACTTAATAGATTTCTTCAGTTTTTTTTTTTTTTCTTTTTATAAATGTAATAGGACACGGTACCGAGAGCACCCAAAAAAATGAAAAGCAAAAAGATTAAGAAAACACATGGCAGCCAAAAAGAAAAAAAATCGACACAGCCCAAATAGTAAAGGAAAGGCACGAGCACCAAATGTCGCATAGTGGTTAGTTATTATGTAAAAATTAATGAAACGCAATAGTTACGTTTGAACTCACAGAGTTCGAAACCCTAAACTAAATGGCAAGGTGTCGATAACCCTAACTGGTAGAGCACATGGGAAAATAAACAGAAATTATTTACTGAAGAAATTTATTTATTCATCACAAGGCATTATACAAATGATTTATCTGAGTTAATTTCATAAAAAATCAAGTAAAACCGAGCTTAATAATTTAGACCTGAGATAGCCACAAGTAATAAAACATCGCACGCCTAAATCAAACATTAACAGTCTGCCAAGGGAAATTTAGGTTTAAAAAAACAAGGGAAACAAAATTATATAAAAAGAAATGGAAAGGGAAAGAGTAAACTCACGGTACGTTCCAGTAATTTACATAAGAGGCAGATATGCCATAAAAAGGCATACCGCCCAAAATGATCTAAACTACATCTTAAAATCTAAATCAGTGCAAGCCGCCGAGAGACGAGAGAGAGAGAGAGAGATCCCCCCTGAAAAAATCCCGCTCAACACCAGGTTACAAGAAACTAAGGAATTCGCCAAGAGCCGAGCCAAAGCAGGTTTCTCAAAACGGCGCATCGCCAAGACAAAGTAGAGGAGAAGAGGGGAAAAAGTCGCCAAAAGCGATAAATGATCAAACAAGCATTTCCTCCAAACCGCAAGATGCCAATGGCCAAGGGAAGTGCATGGTAACAAGAACAGGAATTTAAACGCAGAGCGGGGAAGAAAACCAAAGTAAAAGGAACAAAATCCAAATTTTAACCAATGGAGTGTGTAATAAAATATTACACATGACACGAGCTTCCCAGTTTATGTTAATTGCTGATATTATTTCTTCTTGTAAAATGTCTTTTTATATATTATATCGTAGGCAGAAAATTTTTTTTAGTAAAAACAGTATGTACCCTCTGGGGTCTATCGTAAATTTTAAGGGAAGATTTTTCTTTCCTTAACAAAAAAATTATTTTTTATATGATATTTTTTAAATTATTTTTCCTGTCCATTAAACGCTGTTTGTAACCAGTATACAAAATATCTTTGGGAAAAAAATGTGAGTCATTAATGGGTTAAATTGATGCAGTTAGACCTACGGCTTAGGAGGATGTAACGCTTTCGTTAAATTTGCAAGGGATTAAAACTGTAATGTCGACGTGTTGAGCTATTGTCATCAGGTGATTCTTTGTAATGTATGCTACCTAAATGCAATGTTTTATGGTTATTAGAGCACGGGAAATATTTGAAAAACATTTCTGAAAAGCTGCATCCGAATCCAATATACAGAGGTGCAGGACTTTAAAAATCAATATCTCAGTTTCAGTTTCGATTGCAGGTACGCCTTTTGTGCTTAGCACTGCAATATAGTCTTCAGAAATTGTTTGTAGATTAACTACTTTTCACTTTTAACTCCAGGGTCACTCGTAACTTCCACAACACGTGGTTTAACCAATTGAATGGGGTCCTGAAGACCGCTCTGTTCTTTTAATCCAGACCAGGAGCAGAGCAAAACCCTAGTCCAGTACGCCCAGAGGTATTGATTCACTTGGAGGACTTTCTGACCACGAGTATTTTTAACGTCCCTCAGCCACCATTAGAGAAGACGGTGGATTTTTGATAGGTTAGAATTGAACCCGGACCTTACGAGTCTGACGCTTTACCGATCGGGCCAGCACGGCAATATTGACTAAATTCCTAAATTCTATGAAATAAGTATCAATTCATATAAGATTTAAAAAAAAAAAAAAAAGGACAAGGAATCGTGCTCCTGTGCAAATTAAATCAAGTTCAATGAAAGAGCATTAAACTCCTTATGTCTTGAAAAGTACTTATATACCGTTTCGAAACAAGTCTTGTAGCCCTAAAGAAAGCACACCTTTTAAATCTTTCCGTAAAGAATCATACAAATTTATTTACATCATTGCTCGGTATTATTTAACAGGATTTAAAAGTATTTTTAGAGAGACTTAAAAAGTATTTTCAAATTAATCTAAGAAATAGATTTCCTAACAATAAATCTGTCTTTATTTAAACGGAAATAATCCTCACTCTCTTAATAGCACCACCGTAGAAAATGTCAAACAACGGAGCCAGAAGCTTCGAAACATCTAAAGTGCTTTTCTTGCTCAAAGAGAAAGTACGTGGGTTAAGTTCAGCTTTCATTTCTTTAAAGATTAAAAGATTTTAGAGAATGCTGCTATTACTTTCAATATTAAATTTTGTTTGATGTCGGAAAAGACCGCTATTTGTTCTAATCCTTTTGCTGATTTCCTTTGAGAATTAAAATTGAACTTATGTCTTTTAAGATAAAGGAAATTAAAAGATTATAATTTCATTCGTTTATTAAAAACAAGATCTTTTCCTTACGTTGAGTTTTAGTTACAATGAAGTTATGTTTTCTTGAAACTACAAGCGTTGGTGGATAGATATACGAGAGGGATTTTTGAATTATTTCTGTTACTGCAAATGAAAATTAAAAGAAGAAAAGGAATGAGATTGTTTAAATTACAAAATTTTAATTGAAAACAAGTTAATGTTTCTTTTTTACGTTGTTTAGTTAATGAGATTAAATTTCAAGCATAAAGGCAGTTTCTTTTTAAAGATATATATTAATATTTATGTCTTCTTCTTCTGTGCCATGTATGATGCATGAATATAGAGATAAAAGTATTCATTCTCAATTTTGCTTTTAAAATCTAATTTTTCACTATTATCGGTATGTTTACAAATAAATTAATTATGCATGACAACTTTTATGACATGTGTACTTTGTATTGAAGTAATTAATGCAAAAAAAAAAAAAATAAATAAATCAATTGCAAAACTGCTACAGAGAACCATGACCCCTAAAACCGAGTTTTTCAATTCATAAATTCTGTACTTCAGAGCTAGACTAACGTAAGTCAAAAATGGCAATTTTAATTTTATTACTGCATTGTACATTAAGTCTTCCTCCGCATCGACCCCATAAGAACATCATTATTCTATAAAATAAATTCAGTTGAAATTATTTAGCAGAGTTAAGAGACCGCAAGTCCCATCCTTTGTATACATCAGGTAAACGTCTTTGCGTTCTCTTGAAAGTAACGAAAATGAGCTTAGTCAGTCTGGTTCTGACGTACAGAATTGAAGAAAAAGAAAATTCTTTCATTTTTGCAACAGTACGGAATGTTTCTACCGGATAACTTTTCATCCCAGAGCTCACAACTTTTTACATACATTGCTCGACATTGAAAATGCAACACCAAGAAGGAGTGGTTAGAAATTCATGCAAATTTTAACGTAGACGCACGTCACTGAGTTATGCAAATGATATGAAATGCGCAGCTCTCCGACGTACGTGAAGTAAGATATAAGAGAATGAAGTTGAAAAGTGGGCTATGTTCATGTTGGTTTTTCTGCCAGACTAACTATCGGAGAAATTTGGTTTTTGTCTCGAAGGATACGTGTGATAGGAGGAAATGCCACGCCGTCCTCAACGAAGACACTTCCAGCATATAGACGACTTTACAAGGGGTATGGTGATCGGACTGAGAAGGGGAGGTTGATCCATACGTCAAATTGCAGCTGATACCCACATGGATGCAAGCACTGTGCATCGGCTGTGTCGGAAATGGTTGGAAAGAGGAAATGTAGCCACATTGAGGGGTGCAGGTGCAGCCAGAGTGACGTCAGACCGCTTGGATCGACGGATTCACCGACAAGCTGTGGCGGACCCGCAAGTCACTTGTACGTCGATTCTGCAGCACGTGCAAGGTATCCTGGATGTTCCTGTGTCGACCAGAACCATTTCCCGTCGACTGGTTGCACGTGGCCTGCAATCACGGCGCCCGCTAAGAAGACTGCCATTGACCTCACAGCACAGACTCCAACGTTTGGAATGGTGCCGGACCAGAGCGACGTGGATGGCAGAATGGCAAACCGTAGTGTTCTCAGATGAATCCCGCTTCTGTTTGTCCAGCGATAGTCATCGCATACGTGTGTGGCGTCGACGTGGAGAAAGATCGAATCCGGCAGTAACTGTGGAACGCCCCACAGCGCGACAACGTGGCATAATGGTTTGGGGCGCTATTGCATACAATTCCGTATCACCTCTAGTTCGTATTCGGGGCACTATGACGGCCCAACGATATGTAGATAATGTACTGCGGCCGGTGGCAATCCCCTACCTTCAGGGTCTGCCAATGCAATTTTTCAACAGGATAACGCCCGACCTCACAGTGCTCGAATCAGCCAACATGCTCTACGAGATGTACAGATGCTTTCCTGGCCACCATACTCTCCTGACTTGTCACCAATCGAACATGTGTGGGACGTGATTGGACGCCGTTTGCAGAACTTGCCACTGCCTCGTTCAGAGGACGAACTGTGGCAAATGGTTGAAAGGGAATGGAGTGCCATCCCTCAGGACACCATCCGCAGGCTTATTGACTCCATGCCTAGACGTGTTTCTTCGTGCATCGCTGTCCGCGGTGGTCCTACTTCTTACTGAGCCGACGCCGTCCGCGCTCTAAATTTTGCTTATTTATTTTGAAATAAATATCACTTATTGTTCCATGCTGTCTCTGTCTTCTTACCAAATTTCATCAATTTCTGACCACTCCCTCTTGGTGTTGCATTTTCAATGTCGAGCTGTGTAATATAAGAGCTTCCTTGAAGCCCCGAAATAAGTGTCTGCAACTTCTTGAAATATTTGTGTTTTTATTATGTTGAACATTCATGATCACTTCGTTTCACAAAGGTATTTATTCATTTCTTATCGAGAACGAAGTTTCATTATTGTATACTAATGGAAAGCTCAATATCATTGAATCAGTTGTTTTCATTGCATAATGCTGTTTCTGCATCATGATAGTAATTGAAGGAGCAAGTGGATAAGTGTTGTGTGTGACAATTTTTTAAATTTCTCGTTTTCTCAACGTTATCCGTTGAGGTCATATTCTTAGTTACCAACCATTTCTGTGACTAAGGGGACATGATACTGGTGGACTTGTCACCTTCATGCATGGTAAAAAGTAAGTTTCAAAAATTGTCACATATCACCTTTATCCACTTGCCCCTTCAATTATACTTTCTGCGAAGTAGTGAACATAACTCGTCGCTTTGGAAGAATAACGCTGCAACTCAAAAAAAATCGAAAAATGACATTTTTATATCATTTTGTTCAGAAAAAATCACTCTTTATGATGAACAAGGTTACAACTCAAAAGTGTCAAAAATATCCGGTAGGGAGCAATTTTTGGAGAACACTGATGTAACTCAAACTACCTTCACTCTTTTTAAAATTACGTCATTAGTTAAAATGCCATTGAAGTCAATCATGCTACATTACAAAAGAGATTAAAATGCGGATTTTTAATGCTAGTTTCATTAAAATAGTCGCAATAGTTTTGAGCACAAGCGCGATAGAAGTTTCTGAAAAGTTAAAAATTGCTCTCCTGAAAAATGGGCTTTTTTGAGTTGCAGCGTTATTCTTCCAAAGCGACGAACTGTACCATTTCAATGATCAGATAAAGGGGCAAAAAATGCGTTTAAGAACTGGAATTAACTCTTTGCGTATCTTAACACCAACTCGGATGATATCAACATCAATACTCAGGAAACTTAATAGATTTCTTCAGTTTTTTTTTTTTTTCTTTTTATAAATGTAATAGGACACGGTACCGAGAGCACCCAAAAAAATGAAAAGCAAAAAGATTAAGAAAACACATGGCAGCCAAAAAGAAAAAAAATCGACACAGCCCAAATAGTAAAGGAAAGGCACGAGCACCAAATGTCGCATAGTGGTTAGTTATTATGTAAAAATTAATGAAACGCAATAGTTACGTTTGAACTCACAGAGTTCGAAACCCTAAACTAAATGGCAAGGTGTCGATAACCCTAACTGGTAGAGCACATGGGAAAATAAACAGAAATTATTTACTGAAGAAATTTATTTATTCATCACAAGGCATTATACAAATGATTTATCTGAGTTAATTTCATAAAAAATCAAGTAAAACCGAGCTTAATAATTTAGACCTGAGATAGCCACAAGTAATAAAACATCGCACGCCTAAATCAAACATTAACAGTCTGCCAAGGGAAATTTAGGTTTAAAAAAACAAGGGAAACAAAATTATATAAAAAGAAATGGAAAGGGAAAGAGTAAACTCACGGTACGTTCCAGTAATTTACATAAGAGGCAGATATGCCATAAAAAGGCATACCGCCCAAAATGATCTAAACTACATCTTAAAATCTAAATCAGTGCAAGCCGCCGAGAGACGAGAGAGAGAGAGAGAGATCCCCCTGAAAAAATCCCGCTCAACACCAGGTTACAAGAAACTAAGGAATTCGCCAAGAGCCGAGCCAAAGCAGGTTTCTCAAAACGGCGCATCGCCAAGACAAAGTAGAGGAGAAGAGGGGAAAAAGTCGCCAAAAGCGATAAATGATCAAACAAGCATTTCCTCCAAACCGCAAGATGCCAATGGCCAAGGGAAGTGCATGGTAACAAGAACAGGAATTTAAACGCAGAGCGGGGAAGAAAACCAAAGTAAAAGGAACAAAATCCAAATTTTAACCAATGGAGTGTGTAATAAAATATTACACATGACACGAGCTTCCCAGTTTATGTTAATTGCTGATATTATTTCTTCTTGTAAAATGTCTTTTTATATATTATATCGTAGGCAGAAAATTTTTTTTAGTAAAAACAGTATGTACCCTCTGGGGTCTATCGTAAATTTTAAGGGAAGATTTTTCTTTCCTTAACAAAAAAATTATTTTTTATATGATATTTTTTAAATTATTTTTCCTGTCCATTAAACGCTGTTTGTAACCAGTATACAAAATATCTTTGGGAAAAAAATGTGAGTCATTAATGGGTTAAATTGATGCAGTTAGACCTACGGCTTAGGAGGATGTAACGCTTTCGTTAAATTTGCAAGGGATTAAAACTGTAATGTCGACGTGTTGAGCTATTGTCATCAGGTGATTCTTTGTAATGTATGCTACCTAAATGCAATGTTTTATGGTTATTAGAGCACGGGAAATATTTGAAAAACATTTCTGAAAAGCTGCATCCGAATCCAATATACAGAGGTGCAGGACTTTAAAAATCAATATCTCAGTTTCAGTTTCGATTGCAGGTACGCCTTTTGTGCTTAGCACTGCAATATAGTCTTCAGAAATTGTTTGTAGATTAACTACTTTTCACTTTTAACTCCAGGGTCACTCGTAACTTCCACAACACGTGGTTTAACCAATTGAATGGGGTCCTGAAGACCGCTCTGTTCTTTTAATC
>JAXGGA010013759.1:0-34173 GCA_038373865.1 Uloborus plumipes
TGCGTACCCTTTTTTTCAAAGTTCATGTTCTCAAGGATGCTGCTCTGTTGAAAAATCTTGAACACTCACAATTTTTTTTAAATTTTCTTTCCAGATCCTTTACTAAGATTTTCAAGCATATAATATGTTAAATAAACCATAAGCATAGGTTTTGTGACCTGGTTTATGACACCTATTTTAAGGTACGCACTTTCCCTACCTAGCGGGGTAAGTGCGTCCACCTTAAATTATGTGAATATGAGCAGGAAAAAACTTCTGGCACATATTAAATACGTTAGGTAGTTGCCTTGGGATAATTCCTAATACTAGAAATCAGCACTTGCTTGCATGGATGAAACGCAATCAGTGATATCCCACGTGTCTTACGAAAAACTGATTTGAAGATTGAGAGAGTTGTGTCTGTGATTCTTCCTTTGTCCTTTTAATAAGATCAAGTGATCAAATGTAAGTTGTTTTTATTTAGTAATAATCCCTTATAGTCTACATAGTTTATTTTGGTTTAATACATTAATTAGTCTGTGTTTAAGCTAGGGTTCGCACTTACCCTTTCTTAAATGTAAGATGAGACATGTGCGTCCGATAGCGTTGTTGTAAGTGCGTACCCCTGTGATTTTCTTTGATTCTATTTGTATGGTAGATCGTTAGGTGACCTGAGTGAACAATTCGTTTTTTTTTTTTTTGAATAAATACGGTTTTAAAATATTTTTCTTATTAGAATCAACAGCATTAAGAAAAAACACAAAATAAAAAGCAAAAAAAAAGAAAAGAAAATAATTGATCATGATATGATACTTGTACTTCTTTTTCCTTGTACATTGAAATAGTTTTTCACAAGGTGTTCTTAATTTTTTTAAATATAATTTATTCATTACTCCACCTTCGTTTTTTGAATCAGTTGGCTCCTTATTTAGTGCTTCACTTAATTTCATTACTTCATTTGTCATTCTGGTTTAAATTAAGTATAGCTTATGACCGCTATTTTCAACGAAAAATTTACTAAATATCTAAAAGCCAATATATTTCAGAGGTAATGAATAAAATTGAAATCTTATGCCGCATTCACTGTAAATATAAATACTTGATGGAAATGACGTCGGATTTTTAATTGACTTATAAAAGAGTTATAAGCAAAATTAAAGGTGAATTACGAGAGTCGGATTTTCCATGTAATGATACACACTTGCCTCATCATAACGGTACGCACTTGCTCCGCATAACAGTACGCATATGCCCCATGATAGTGGTACGCACTTGCCCCATCATAATGGTACGCACTTACCCCCACCTTAATTTAAAGAAAGGGAAAGTGCGTACCGTCATATAAACAAATTTTAGTTAAAGTATTTGGTCAAAATACCACATGTACGTCATTAATAGCTATTACTCAAAAGAAACAACTTGCATTTCTTGACTTCAAATGCTTGGTGTGACTATAAGAGAAACTGAAACAAAACCTTCTCAATATTTACTTTAGAGTTTTTTTGAAGACATTTAAGTTGTCTCTGACTGTGTTTCTTCTATTGAATCCAGGCCTGAATTCTACCTTTTGAAATTATCATTAGACATTTATCTAACATAGTCGATGTGTTGCAGAAGCCATTTCAGGACAGTGTTCATATAATTCCCAGTAGACGCACTTACCCCATGGACGCACTTACCAGAACTTACCCTATCCTATTTTAGAGGCAAAATGAGATTTCGTGAAATTTATAAGGCACATCGGTCCTGGATTTCAAGAACTCAAGGACAGGATTGAAGAAGCATTTGAAATGAATTGCGTTGAAAGCGTCTCCTATAAACAATGGATGCAAGTTAAGAGAAGAACATGTCTTGAGACATTGGTCAAGTCTAGAGAAGAATTTATTAATACTCTTTTTGGAGAACTCCCTAAACTCATTCAGCGCTCGTTTCTTGCTACTCAACAGTCTAGCTCTATCTTACTTATCTGAAAGATATCAGTCTCATTTTGCCACCAAACCAAGCTTGATCTATTACTTCAGTGATAGAGCTGCCTCATAGTACAAAAATAGACTGAATTTTCTTAACCTGAGTTATCATGAATCAGATTTCGGGATTAAAGCAGAGTGGCATTTTTTTCCCTAATCCCATGGAAAAAGTGCATCTCATGGCGTAGGTGGAACTGGTAAAAGACTAGCAGCTAGAGCCAGTCGGCAAAGGATTTATGACAGTCAAATCATGTCACCACGACAGTTGTTTGATTGGGCAAATGAGCATATCAAATCAATTAATTTTCAATATTGCACAATTGAACATTTTAAACAGAAAGAACAGACTTTGAAAACCGGAAAAATGACGATAAGTACAATACCAGGCACTCTGTCTTTATTGTTTTATACCATTGAATAGGAATCAGATGCAAGTGAAAGGATATTCAGTTTCCAACACTACAACTCTCAATTGCGATTTTGATTGCTCAGAGATGGTTGGATTCGCGACCTGCTGATATAATGGCTATTGGAGGCTACGTCGCCTCTTAGACACAGATGAAGAAAATCAAAATGTGAAAATGCTGTTGCATCCTCATAGACCCTCAAATTCTTTCTACTGTCCTGACTTTGAAAATGTTTTCAATGTGCCAATAAGTGTATTTTGAAAGTAGACCTTAGGAGAAACGCAACAGGAATGATTTATTACCTCTCAAAACAAGAAAGTGGAATGTGCCAACCGTCACTTGTAAATAACATTTCACAGTTTGCAGTATTTCAGTATTATATATCTTCAGGAACCATAGACATTGCAATAAAGTGGTAAAAGGGTGAAAAGTCTGTTTCATTTTTCGTCCAGATCCCATTGCTGTCTCATTCTGAAATTTTGACCACATATACACCACATTAGGCAGTAACATAAATATTTTTTTCAGATTTTTAAAAAAATACACTTTTTGAAATATTCAAGCTCAAATAATGCTTTCTGTGACCTTGAAATATTAACACCACGAAACCTTGTCAAATTACATATCATATGAAAGCGTGTTTAAAGAGCTTTAAAATCACATATAACAAAAGACTTTAGCTGCAATAGAAGCTGCGAAAATTGAGTCTTTGTACGTACCAATATTTCACTTTTTGCCAGTTTTCAAGTTTTTTAAGCGGTCTCACACAAAAAACTAACAGTTAAAAAAAATTTAAAAATCAGTTTTTTGTGTCACTTTATAGACGCAATAAACCCTATAATTTTCTTTGAAATTGGTGCTGGTCAAGTTTTGAGGCTTGTTGATTTCACATGGAATGACCCAATTAGTAAAAAGTTTTTGAAATACACTGCAAGGAAAATTACGTCTAAATCGTTATAAATAATTGTTCTTCACAAGTGCAGTAATCAAGCTGTAAGCATAAAACATAACAAAATGCAATGTACCGACAATCCTGCTATAACACCCAAAGACACCAGTTGCGTCCTTGGTATAGACTCATCACTCTGGAGTCGTCAATAACAGAGGTGGAGGCAGATGCTATCTCATTGAAGCTGAGATTACGAACAACATCGAGAGTTCGCAAGCAATGTTGGGTTTCAACCCTTAAATTGAAAGCAAAAGTTTAGGCAATGAACAGTAAGTTGCTGCACTTAAGCCAGAGCTAAGGCGAAACTGCATGCGTTACACCGAAAACCCGGCTATGACATTCAGAGACTGCAGTTCGTCCTTAAAATTCCTTGAAGAAAAAGGGTCCTTAAAAAACTAATTAATGGTTTCGTCATTTGAAAACGTTTAACCCTACACTGCATAGAGTTGCCAATTGGATACATGGACTATTTTTCCTTATGACCGTGCATAAGGCAACTCAAGCATAAAAAGCAAGTATTAGGCATCTTTAAAGCAAATATAAACATCAATCCTCAAAATTATTTTTCATTGTTTTCCAATGTTTTCTTATTACACTAAAAAACATATATATTTCATTCAAAGAAAAAAAATCATGCAGTGTAGGGTTAAACATAAATTTCTACTGTGGAACATGTTCCGGAAAAGAAAAGTACTGGACTATTAGAAATATTACATAGGGTGTTAGTTTTTCCCTTTAAAAGAGCAAACTAAAACAAACAGAAAGAGAAATTGATTGTCCCATATTTTATTTAATAGTTAACTTTTTCAAAAATGTATTTAAATGCGCGCGAAAACTAGTCTAACACTTTGTTCTAAGCCTTGCACTTTGCTACCATCTCTCTATAAATGGGCTTCTTCTAAAAGTTATGACAAAAGCAGCTGGAGGTAGCACGAGAAAACTCGAGTAGTACCATACGTTAAAGTTAAAGAAATCATTTTCTTCAAAACATTGCTGTCAGATACAGACACTCTTTCTTAAGGCTGGGAGTATTTTTTTCCCCTTCTGACTTATTCAATTCAACGTCTTTTTAAACAGAAATAACGGAGAAGTTCGGTTCAGGAGACAAGGTACTTAACTTTGGTACTAATTTATTGGGCCGCAGAAAAAAAATTACCAGAAAGAATCATCAGTAAATATCAAAATTAAGTTGTACAAAAGACTAACGTAGACTTTCTGAATGCTGTGATTTAATGATTCTATTTTATTTTTTAAAAAACAGTTTTTTTTTTCCACAGAACAAAGCATTTTTTGTTGGGTTTTTCCGAAATTACTTTGAATTTTATTAATTTTTAGTTCGCGTGTTCTTGCAAACACGCAATGTAAATTTTTATGCATGTTACGCATTTTCTGATCATCGACACGTGCGTGCCTGTCGTCATAGTATGACGAACTTCCTTTTCATTTGATTGGCTGCCGTTCTATCATCGGGAAATGCAACTTGTTATTATATGCAAATTAATTTACTGCATAATGTGTTTACAGGAACTTGGTTGGTTCCACTTTCTACTTCCCTACTTCCCAGGTAGCACAAATAAACTTTAAACGTTTTATAAACATTTTTAAGCGGTTGTTACAAAGTTAATAACCATTTTACAACCTTTAAAAAACAAAGTGTGCTACTTGGGTTCATGTTAAAACCTTAGTTTTTCTCTCAGCCGAGGCCTTGGCTGCACGCCTCATCTGTAAATATATTATGCAATAAATGTGATTAAAAATGTCTCATCATTGTACATAACTCCAATGCTCTCTGCTTCTACTCTCTGCTGCACTTCTAACGTATGATGGACTTTAAATCTTAATTTCCCCATCGAAAATTCAACATTTTTAGACAATGGGTATATTTCTCGTCAAAAGTCGGCACAATAAGCTTTAAAATGAGGTGTAACTCATGGAATTTGATAAAAAATTAAAAAAGTGTTGGCTTGGTAAAGAAATCGGGCTACAGAAATTATGTAGGTCAGATATGAGCAGTCGAATTGTTAGAAGATATTATCAAACCAGATACAGTACCCGCCACTAATAAAATAACTGGATTATAAAATCAGCCGTCTTATAAAAGTAAAATGTGGAAGAACAGAATCATTACTATATCAATACGTGTAGAAACCATCCTTTGATAAAATCATTAGCGCCATTTTATAAAATCAAGTTTTTGGAGAGTATATGTTAAAAACAATAGGGGAGAGAGAAAACACGATTTTTCTTGTCTGAATAAAAAAATATTTTTTTTCCTCTTCAATATTACAGAGGTTGGCAGTTCATGTCATTCAGTTTGAGTAACAATCTTTCGCTAGAAAATCATGATTAAACGTCAAGATTTAAGAATGATCTTTACTTTCAAATTCTGTTTCTCAAACAACAATAAGTCAACATTTAAAAACCCTTGTATAGTTTTAAAAATGCACTTTTAGGTATAAGTTAAATTCGAATTATTTTAATTAATTTAATATGAAATATAGATAATATTAATTAGTTAATTGATATAGAGCTCCATGCTTTTTGCCAGAGTTTGTTGACTTTAAAGCCCGCTATCTCAAAATCTGGTTTTTGTGGGTTAACTCCTTTTTGCATAACACTATCCACATGTTCGTATTAACCTGTTAACCGGGGAATTAGCTATTGCTCAACTCGTTTCACAATGGGGACTTTTTTTTTCGCAGCAATAAGTAATATCACACCTCAAATAATAAAAGAGTATCGCTTTTAACTTATGATTTTTATTTATTTTGATAAAATATTTTTTATTTTTAGCCATATTTTGTAGAAAATAAAAAGTACTTAAGTCATAAATTTATTACTAATAAAAATATACAAAACACTGAAATTCACAATAAGAATATTCAAATCAGAAAGTTATTACTAACATGTAAGATACTGAAATGCAGACTAAAATGAATCCAAATTGTGGCAGCTCGAAGTATAGATCATGCAGCGCCCGTTTTCCCGTTAATAGAGCTCAAGTTACAGATTACAAGAACATGAAAATTCATGACGCATCAACAATATGATGGCATATATATAACCACTCCAAGATTTAATAGATAAGAACAACGTAGAACGTGATGCGTTCAATATATTACGATTAATTTTCATGACGAAAAATTTCGTCATGCCCATTGCTGTAGGCTTTTATGTATGACGAAATATTTCGTCATACCCAGTTAACAGGTTAATAGTATGGCCTTTTAGGATTGACTGATAACACTGGGGAACAGTCATTTTGCGGCATTCTAACTTAAAGTCAATTCCTTATCAGACAAGTGTGCTGAATCCTAGAAAAGTATTAGATTTGTCAAATTGGCTTTAGTTTTTGAGATAAAGACTATTAGCTATTTCCCTGAGAAAACAGAAATAAAAATACCAATATGCATTGAAAAAATATTTTTATTAAGATCCTTTACCAGAACGATATAAAAACAAAAAAATTATATGCTGTTCATCAAATTATTAAAACAAAAATTCCAGAAAACTTTTTCTGTAAGCTTTTCTGTGATGGTATCGCTCTGTAAAATCTCTTATTAAAGTACCACAGAAGTATGCCGTCATGAAACGATCTCATCGACCTTGGTAACTTTCTTCCATTATTATGATATCCTGGTGGAACCGTTCTTCTTGTTCCTCACTGTAATCTCCCAGATTATCTGGAAATCTGGCCAAATGACTATACATAAAATGCAATTTAATGCTCATAGCAGCTCCTAATGTGTAAAATTTTTGAAGCAAGTTAGTAGCTCATTCTGAATAGTCTGATGCTTCGTGGTACCTCAAAAAATGTTTGACTTCTAAAACAAAGCTTAGCCATGCTTCAGATTCAATTTGTGTCATATGGATTACAAATACAGTGTCTTTTATAAGAGTATGGATTTAAGATCCATTGAAGATACCTGCTTCTAATGTTTCCATGCTCAGGGCTGGAAATTTTTGATGCACATATTTAAAACAGTCACTTGTCTTATCAAGGGCTTTGATGAACTGTTTAATTATCCCAAGCTTGATGTGAAGTAGTGGAAAAAGACTATTTTAAGCTTATCGGTGGTTCATGAATCACGCTTGCTTTTCCTACTTCCATATTTTCCCTCAAAGGTCAAACTTTCGAATCCAATGTTGTTTTTGCGCGACTATCCCATAAACGTAAGAAACAGGGATATTTAGTGTGTATTCACCTTGCTGGCCTGATAAAAAATTCACCATCTTCAAGTGTGCTGGTTAACACAACATTTTGGTAAAGAACTCATATTTTTCTAGACAAAAAAGCACTTTTAAACTCATAAGTAAGACACGAACTCATATTTTCAAAATTTTATTCCTAATTCGTAAAAGTGTTATGCCTATATACGTGAAAAAATAATAAAATTCAGAGGGAATAAACGAATTAATAGATCTTTAGGAGGGAAGTTTAAGTTTTTCCATTGATATCTTGTGTTTCGTTTATCTCAAGAACCAGAGTCAATCCAAAAAAAGTAAATGCATACTGTGTAATGTAAGTGTTTACAAAAAATATTAACAAAATAAGTGCCGCAGATTTTTTTTTTTTTTTTCCGCAGTGTAATTGATCAAGGTCTGAATAATTTACCAAACGGAGATAAGGGTCTTATTTCATCCAATTCCCTATTTTTTGACTGCTAAAAAACGTTATTGAAACTTAATTTTTCGCACTAAATGTGTTTCTTTTTTTGGGGAGGGGTGTCATTTAATAAATATCCAAAAATTGGAGCCAATTAAATCCACAATGAGCATCCAGCCTAAGATAAGGCCCTGAATCATAGGCTGGCTTTATTTGCGCCCTTGCCTCAGTTAAGAAAACATGTCGCATAGAAGTAAGAAAATTGTGGCGTTAAGTTACGCCAAATGACTACTTCATAAAGTTGTCAGTTTTCTTCTCTCATTGCTATTAAGTTACCCAAATTCTAAATTTAAGCTTACTAACTGATAAGAATTCTAACAAAATCATTGACAGCATTTCTAAACTAGCTTGTATAAATTCCTAGTCTATAAGATTATTTCTTACTAATGTTTTGACACTCACTCAGTGTGTTGCGATAAAGTCCTCTTTTCAGAAGCAAAAGCAAAGTGACTTAAAATTATTGCAACAATAATAACATTCTAAGCAGTTTGTTTCCACGGTTATTGTCATGGTTACTAAAGAACACAATGGCGAACTAATGAGATTATAATGAAAAGGCGGAAGTGAAGTTCATTAGTGATTTCACAAGCAATATCAATTTAAGGACCAAACAGTACTGGAGAAATTTCAGATGCCGAAAAAAATGCAGAAAATAATTAACTTCCAAGGCATTGTTAATTGGGAGTGAGTATATCTTAATTTAAATTAAGCAATTCATTAAAAGTAGTTGATCATTTAAGTGTTATGCTTTGAAAAACTTTTTTTTTGTGTATGTATAGAGTAATTTTGCAAGACTTTTTTAAGTTTCAATCTTTCTGCCGTACTGCTGACAAACGCAAATTTAAAATTAAAAATTTCTCATGAATTGTTTTTTTTTTCCTTACTTTTTCGGAGTCATTTCATGAATGTCGCAAAAAATTGAAGCTACTTGAAACATCAATGACCGCGATATTAAGCACTGAATCTTAGGTTTGCCTTGTTTCGCACACTTGCATTAATTAAGAAAATATTATATAACATGGCAGTAAGAAAAATTATGGCTTAAAGTTAAGTTCATTAAAGTTCATTTCTGGTATGCAATAAGAAAGTTGATAATTACGTTAACTAAAATTAATGTCTGCTTTTGGCAAAAAAAACTAAAAATTCGATGTAAAAAATTAAGATTCTAACTTGCACTTATGCACATATTCCAAGTGTTACGGCGAGACAAATAAGTTTGTGACAATTAGTAAAAAGATTTTGAAATAGACTGCAAGGAAAATTACGTCTAAATCGTTATAAAGTAATGTTCTTTACAAATGCAGTAATCAAGCTGTAAGCATAAAACATAACAAAATGCAATGTACTGACAATCCTGCTATGACACCCAAAGACACCAGTCGCGTCCTTGGTATAGACTCATCACTCTGGAGTCGTCAATAACCGAGGTGGAGGCAGATACTATCTCATTAAAGCTGAGATTATCAACAACATCGAGAGTTCGCAAGCAATGTTGGGTTTCAACTCTTAAATTGAAAGCAAAAGCTTAGGCAATGAACAGTAAGTTGCTGCACTTAAGCCAGAGCTAAGGCGAAACTGCATGCATTATACCGAAAACCCGGCTATGATATTCAGAGACTGCAGTTCGTCCTTAAAATGTCCTTAGAGGAAAAGGGTCCTTAAAAACTAATTAATGGTTTCGTCATTTGAAAACGTTTAACCCTACACTGCATAGAGTTGCCAATTGGATACATGGACTATTTTTCCTTATGACCATGCATAAGGCAACTCAAGCATAAAAAGCAAGTATTAGGCATCTTTAAAGCAAATATAAACATCAATCCTCAAAATTATTTTTAATTGTTTTCCAATGTTTTCTTATTATACTAAAAAACATATATTTCTTTCAAAGAAAAAAAAATCATGCAGTGTAGGGTTAAACAAATTTCTACTGTGGAACATGTTCCGGAAAAGAAAAGTACTGGACTATTAGAAATATTACATAGGGTGTTAGTTTTTCCCTTTAAAAGAGCAAACTAAAACAAACAGAAAGAGAAATTGATTGTCCCATATTTTATTTAATAGTTAACTTTTTCAAAAATGTATTTAAATGCGCGCGAAAACTAGTCTAACACTTTGTTCTAAGCCTTGCATTTTGCTACCATCTCTCTATAAATGGGCTTCTTCTAAAAGTTATGACAAAAGCAGCTGGAAGTAGCACGGGAAAACTCGAGTAGTACCATACGTTAAAGTTAAAGAAATCATTTTCTTCAAAACATTGCTGTCAGATACAGACTCTCTTTCTTAAGGCTGATAGTGTTTTTTCCCTTCTGACTTCTTCAATTCAATGTCTTTTTAAACAGAAATAACCGAGAAGTGCGGTTCAGGAAACAAGGTACTTAACTTTGGTACTAATTTATTGGGCCGCAGAAAAAAATTACCAGAAAGAATCATCAGTAAATATCAAAATAAAGTTGAACAAAAGACTAACGTAGACTTTCTGAATGCTGTGATTTAATGATTCTATTTTATTTTTAAAAAAATGTTTTTTTTCGACAGAACAAAGCATTTTTTGTTGGGTTTTTCCGAAATTACTTTGAATTTTATTAAATTTTAGTTCGCGTGTTCTTGCAAACGCGCAATGTAAATTTTAATGCATGTTATGCATTTCCCGATCATCGACACGTGCGTGCCTACGTCATAGTATGACGAACTTCCTTTTCATTTGATTGGCTGCTGTTTTATCATCGGGCAATACAACTTGTTATTATATGCAAATTAATTTACTACATAATGTGTTCACAGGAACTTGGTTGGTTCCACTTTCTACTTCCCTACTTCCCAGGTAGCACAAATAACCTTTAAACGTTTTATAACGTTTTTAAGCGGTTGTTACAACGTTAATAACCATTTTACAACCTTTAAAAAACGAAGTGTGCTACTTGGGTTCATGTTAAAACCTTAGTTTTTCTCTCAGCCAAGGCCTTGGCTGCACGCCTCATCTGTAAATATCGCACCCTTGCTACAAAAGTGCCACAACTCAAAAAACTACGTTTTCCAGCAATTGCAAAAAACTGTTCCCGGGCTGACTAGGCACATTTTAGTATTTTTGAATTTGTCAATATGAAGACCGATACCTCTCAAACTATGATCGTTAGTTACGCACGTTAATCTACGACGGCTGGACGACAACTCAAGGTGCGGCATTTCAGGGGAAAGGGTCGTATGCATCTTGATAACAACAAAGCACCATAACTGCCCTTTGGCGGCTGATTTTTCAATGCAACTTCTGGCTCTTTTGAAGATTGGTAGAGACGTGTAAACTACGTCTAATGACGGTCATAACTCAAAAATTACAATTTTTGAGTTGTGGCACTTTTGTAGCAAGGGTGCGATATGTTCTGCAATAAATGTGATTAAAAATGTCTCATCCTTGCACATAACTCCAATTATCTCTTCTCTAGCACTTCTAACGTATGATGGACTTTAAATTTTAATTTCCCCATCGAAAATTCAACATTTTTAGACAGTGGGTCTATTTCTCGTCAAAAGTCGGCACAATAAGCTTGAAAATGAGGTGTAACTCATGGAGTTTGATAAAGATATAAAAAAGTGTTGGCTTGGTAAAGAAATCAGGCTACAGAAATAATGTGGGTCAGATGTGAGCAGTCGAATTGTTAGAAGATATTATCAAACCAGATACAGTACCCGCCACTAATAAAATAACTGGATTATAAAATCAGCCGTCTTATAAAAGTAAAATTTGGAAGAACAATCATTACTACTATATCAATACGTGTTGAAACCATCCTTTAATAAAATCATTAGCGCCATTTTATAAAATCAAGTTTTAGGGGTGTATATGTTAAAAACGATAGGGAGGAGGAAACACGATTTTTCTTGTCTAAATAAAAAAATTATTTTTTTTCTCTTCAATATTACAGAGGTTCATGTCATTCAGTTTAAGTAACAATCTTTCGCTAGAAAAACATGATTAAACGTCAAGATTTAAGAATGATCTTTACTTTCAAATTTTGTTTCTCAAACAACAATAAGTCAATATTTTAAAACCCTTGTAAAGTTTTAAAAATGCACTTTTAGGTATAAGTTAAATTTGAATTGTGTTTTAATTAACTTAATATGAAATATAGATAATATTAATTTTTTATTTTGTTTAAACTCTAAAACCTTTTCTTTTCGTAATTTTATATATGCCGGTTTATAAAATCAGCCGCTTAATGAAATCAAAATGTGATTTTAATAAGCAGGGGGCACTGTACCTCCACCAAAACTTTATTAGCCTATGTTTGCTCTTTTGTTTTTGAAGGATTTTAAACATAACGTTCCTGTAGAAAATAACTATTGTTTAATAACTATTGTTTTCCAACCGTGAAACGCATTGCGAGGAAACAGCCAGAAATTTAGAACTCGAATGAAGCATAGCAGTAATAAAGACTCAAAATAATTCTTCACAACCCTGCATAAGGTTAAATCAAAGACTCTATAGTATCTTTGGTTAAATTGCGCTTGAATAAATTTTAAAAGATAACTATAACATATCCACTGCTATGCACAAAACATAAATAACGCAGCTAACACCTGTTGCTAAAAGATATCACCAAAAATTTATCATTTTATACGATCCCAAAATCGTACCATAAATAGAAAAATTACAAACACATTCACAGAATTTCGAAGTCGAAAACATTTATTCAGAGACTGCCGAACATATCATGTTGATGCATGCCTGAAGTGACAGAAATTTAATTTAGTCTTGTATCAAACCGTGTCTATTGACTCTGATTTCTACTTGGAGCATAAAGCTGGGGAATATTCCACGAGAAATGGGAGAATGGAGCTCAATAGATATTATACACCATGAATAAAAGCGAATTTCAGCGTAAAACTTCCAATGCTTTTGAAGCTGTCTGTTGAAACGTCGTATTATAGGGAATTGAGATTGAGTTTGCAATCGCATAATCAAAAATCAGTTCGCTGTTTCATACACTGCTTTGATTTTTGATGCTTTTTGAAATCTCTTATCGCTATTCACAGCTTCGTAGAAAACTAAAGGAAGTTTTTAAGTGCAACAATTAAATGCAGTTATTTCTTTTATCTATATGGGTGATTCTACGGTCAATGCGTTTTTTGTGTCCCCAAAGAAAAAATAATCTATTTGATTTCACACTCATTATATCACTAGTAGCCGCTATTTTTATGATTGTAGTGGTAAGGGCCAGATGAAATTTCCATTTTTAGGGAGTTTATCGATAACAAGGGAAAATGCGTTGCAGGATTCTGGTTTGATTTACTATTATTTCACTTATTTTTCGGTGTAAAATCCGAGTATGGACTCATTTCTATAAGACCTGTATTCAAAAATTTTTTCGCGTTGTAATAAATTAAAAAAATCAATCTTGAAAATACGACATGTTGCATGCAAGTCGCACCTCAGATCCCAAATAAAAATACTTCCCGCATTATTTACGTTCAATCAAATTGCTTTCACAGAGGCAATTAAGAATAAAAATGAAATTAATTATGCTTACAACACAGTTTTAATGTATATTTACCCTTTTTTTGGAACAAAACTACCAGGGGAGTGACGCCAGAGAAGTGACAAAATCACACATTACCTATAAAAACTACATCACGCGTTCTTCTTACCAGAACTTCACGTAAACCGTGATGTCTGCACACAATAAGCATTACATTACACATACGCACACTTATGTAACGATGAAATATAAAAAGTTATACTTACCAGGGGAAATACTACAGTGACTGGCGCAATACGTTTTGAGGCACTTTTAACGAGAACCGATTCAATAATATTTGAATTTTTTTAAACCACTTAGCTTGCTTTTAACTTCAATCAGTATTACACTGGTTATTCGCAGTCAAAGTCATTCTTTTGCATTTTTTATGCTAAGTTTCAGTCTTTGAAGTTCGCCAGGTAAGGGTGACACTGTTGATATGACCCGTTGAAAATTATTTTTTTTTAAATAATAAATATTTTTTCAATGTTTAATGATGAAATATGTTTCTATGTTAATGTGAGTGTATGATTATAGCAAAAAACATTATGCCAAATTAGCAAAAACGGAACGTCGTTTATGTTAGTATAAAAACTAGTATTTGGACAGGCCAGGGCAGTATACATTTATGACTATTTTCAGCTATAAATGCTAAAATAAAATAATTGTAGTGAATTAATTGGGTGGACCATATAAAAGACAATAGTCTTATGCTTAAGCATACAAAAACATTTATAAACTCAGTTTTACATGAAGTTTTTCCATGGGCCGTCTGAATTCAAATAGCGTAGAATCACCCATATACATAAATGACTACTTTTGTATGTATGGATGGATGGATGTCCGGGGTAATCTTCAAAACTACTGGACCGATTTTAACCATTTTTCACCGTAGACATTAACAGGAATCGGGATAGGCTATAATTTATTTCTAAAAAAACTTAGTTTTAAAAAGTTATTATGGAAAACAGTAAATTTCATGTCATTTCCCCATTAAATGATTAAATTTTCCACCCATTGTTGCAAAAATTTGTTGCCTCGCAACAACAATATTAATAGAAATCATGATGAAAATTTTGAACCAAGGCTTCTCTGGAGTAAGTATGAAATTTATTGCTTTCTTAGGATTTTTATATTCATCTGTGCCAATAATCGGTACCGGGTTAAATAAAAAGAGAATTGATATTGGCAACAGTTAGAAAAAAGAAAATGATTTTTTAGAAAATCACACGGATAAAATAAATAACGCATTTAAGTTTGATTTCACGTTCTTCTTCACACCCAGTAAATCTACCGCATGATCACAAAAAAAAGCTTTAAGAAATATGATTCTACTGGGCTTAGTTGAAAATCATGTATTTATTTTCTTGGATTTGGCATGTTGCATTTAAACCCTTGTGACGCCGGGAACATCAGCTAGTATGATTATAAACTCGAAGATTTTTGTCTATAAGCTAGCACACCCGAAATTTAAGCAAGTAGTATCGTTTTAGAGATAAAGTCGGGTGAGTTGTAATTTTTAACCCCTGACGCAACAAGGAAGGGAGTTATAAGTTTGACTTATCTGTATAACTGTAGATCTGTGCATCTGTCTGTTCCACCGTACTGCCTAAAAGGATGGACCGATTTTGAAATGTATTATTGTTTTTTTGTTTGTTTGTTTGCTTGTTTGAAAGGTTAAGTGATCTAGAGTGTTCTTAGCTAAGGCAGGAATTCAAGTGAAACACGGACGATCGCAACTCACCAATGCAATCGCAAATTCCAAAATTTGGATTCAAGTGAAACGAATTCACTTGAATTCGACTTACAGTAGCGGTTGCAATATGCGATCGCCTCGAAGCGACTGCAATGGTGTTTCGCTTGAATTCGGCCCTAAGTCGTGTCTTCGGATGACATTAATCTGCAAAGATATTAATTAAAAACCTTTAAAACATTTTTTGCGATTTTTGAAGTAAAAACATACAGGAAAATTAAAACAATAGTACCAAAACAAAGGAAAAAAAATTCTGCGTCTTATAAGATGTATTTGGAACTTTATGTAAAATAGCACTCGAACTATAACGTTTTTTAACAAATGCGGCAAACCCTTAAATTTACGCGATTGGAAACAGATGTCACTGTTGGACGACGATTAAAGAAAACTCAATGATTTAAAATGTTTATCTGTTGCCAATTTTTTAAATTAATTTAATTAAATTTTCGTTAATGTTAATTCTTTTTTGAACTATTCAAGAAATATTCTTATAATAATTTCTAAACTCAAAAAAAAAAAAAAAAACATATACACGTTTTTCATACCTACACAGAGCTGTTTCCCACAAAGATCGTTTGAAGTACATCCGCCTTCAAGTTCGGGATCAATTAAAAATCTCAGTAGGAACTGTATTTTTAAACTGTTCAAAATTCAGCGAAACATTGTTCGAATCAAAAAGTAAAATATGGGAATGAATTTCAATTCAGGCATAATTTCTTATCGAGTACATTAATTATTTCTTCCCAATATGCTCTTGCGTAAAATTTTATAATATTTTCACCTTAACACATATTGCGAACCACCTAAGAATTACTCCCCTTTTTTACTATATTTTTCATTTTAAAAAATAGCGAAAAGAAAACATCTCTTTAACACATTTTTAACAATAAAAATAGTTGCTTTTTTTTTAAGTTCTTTTACAAAAACTGAGTTCAAGAAATAATGCGGCAAAACCTGTAAGGGCTTTAGCCACTACTACATACAACGGAACATTTTGATTCCTTTTTCCCCAAATGGAAACACACATTCAACGAGTTCTAACGGAAAGTTTTCGTAAAATTTTCATGGTTGAGAACACATTATAAAATTTTTATTCTTTTCCAAATAAAACTCAGAAAAACATGAATATCTTTAAAACTAAAGTAGATTCTTTGCAAGTTCTTTTTATACATAAAACAATTTTGTTTGAAACAAGTACTTCTCATTAAATTGAAATACTTCTTTCAAATGGCATCACTTCGTTTGATTAAATGGATCAGTTCCAGAGTTAGTATTCGTAATTTCTCATATTTATATTTATTAAAATTGCTTAGCTTTCTTTACAAGTAACATGATTTTGCTCAAATTCGTAACATCAAAGTTTTAATCACTGGAAAAGCACAGCATTTTTAGAAAATACAGAACGCCATGAAACAAACAACTAAAGAAACCAAAGATTCAAAGTTTTCTCACGGTTTAAACCACCTGTTCCATATTATGCGACGATTTCATGCTGCCCTTTATTTATCATTTTTCATTGAATATTTTTTTTTTTATGACAACAATATAAATTACTTTTTTTTTTCCAAGTGACAGTTCTGTACCTCAGAACCAGAAAGACGTCAGTCCAAAAATGATGATTTTCACTATATTAGTGCATTGTATGTAGAATCTTATTTTGCATCGACCCATACAAACGTTATTCTATAAAAACAAATTCCTTCACAATTATTTAGCAGTATTAAAAGAGCGCGAGTCCCAGCCTTTGCATGCTTCCAACAATGGTTTTTCGCCCTCTCCTGAAAAGTTACAAAAATGGACTTACGTTAGTCTGGTTCTGAGGTACAGAGTTAATCACAGAGAACTCTGTACCTCAGAACCAGACTAACGTAAGTCCATTTTCGTCATTTTTCGGTAGAGGGGAAAAACGATTGTCGAATACATCGTTTTTCCCCTCTACTGAAAAATGACGAAAATGGACTTACGTTAGTCTGGTTCTGAGGTACAGAACTATAGTATGCAATTATGGTATTTAAGGAATTTTCACGCAAAAACCTGCTGAGTTATAAAGCAGTAACTCACCGCCCCTAAGCCAGGGCTAAGGCAGAAATATGCAACATGCCGCCAATTCGGTTATTCCATCCAAGGAGTACAGTTTCATGCTTATTGGCACTCGTCAGCCAGGAATAGGATTAACCCACTAACGCCCAGTAGCCTAAAACGGGACGCTTGTTAGTTACTGCGGACAAAACCTGTAATGGGTAGGGTAAAAGCACCAGTAGTCGGCCATTTAAGAGATCTTTTGTTGATCTTGGCTAACCTAGAACTTTCAGCTATCAATACAGCAACAAAAACAAAGTAAAACTTTAGAATGAACCTTTCTGATAGTGAACCACCTACTTGTTTCAGAAATTAAAAAAATATATATGGTAAAATTCAAGCTGTTGTCAACACTAGTTAATGCTCCAGTAGTCGGCCACAGAATCATCTTAGCTGAAAAATTAGCAGAATCGCAATCTTGGATGACGGCATGTACATATCCTCAATCATCAACCAGTGGCAGTTAAGTTTTGGGTACGTTTTTTTTTTTTTTTGAATTAGTAATGAGTCATTTCATTTTGAATGGTGATTCAAAATGAAATGACTTTGAAGCATTTTGAATCACCATTCAAAATGAAATGACTCATTACTAATTCAAAAAAAGTACCCAAAACTTAACTGCCACTGGTTGATGATTGAGGATAGGTACATGAATGCGTGAATGCGTCATATCTGATTTTGAATTAAAAATGTACTATTTATGAGGAGTTTTATGTCATTGTGGCCGACTACTGGAGACTGGCCGACTACTGGAGCACTTACCCTATATCCTTTTACTAAAGCTGTTTTTCACAAGTTAAATGGTCCTTCTTCTTGAGAAAACCAGTTAGAGCCACTAGTTGGACATCAGAGTTTATTTGCAATGAATTACCGCCCGTAAGCCAGGGCTGAGGCAAAACTGAAGCAAATGCACCCACAGCTCAATCATAGCATCCTAAGACTGCAGTTTCGCCCTTATTATGGGCGATTAGTTATTCAGATAGATCAGATATTAGATATTCAGTTAGGAATAGCCAATGATCGAGCCGGAGGCAAAAATTCTCTTATTGTAGCAGCTAAGATAGCCAACAAACTGGTTGATAAAGTGGTAAGATAAATTCACTTTCTCTACCAGTTTGTTGGCTATCTTAGTCACATTAAGAGGATTTTTGCCTCAGGCTCGATCATTGGCTATTCCTAACTGAGAAGCCCATAATAAGGGCGAGACTGCAGTCTTAGGATGCTATGATCGAGCTGTGGGTGCATTTGCTTCATAGTTTATTTATTGGCAGCTATTTTCAGACAAATCAGTCAAGCAACGATTCAGCATGGGTAGCCACAGAAAGTAATTTTTTTTGCGAACTTATTTTTCATAAAATTAAACCATTTTAAAATGATTTGCTTAAAATGGATCACAGATGCCTTCTGTAATGCTACTTTGCAAAAGTAAAGTCAAGTAAGGTCGTATTTTGCTTACATATCAGCAAAATATCCCATAAACAGGACGTTACATAACTTAATAAATATAACAACGGCGATCTATTTTACGCCTGAAATGTATGTAAACCATTCTAAGTAAGAGTTTTAAGCAGATAAAAATTGAAAAAAAATGTTTAAAAAAAACTTGGGACATAAATGGGTTAACGAAACTGCAGTCCTTTGATGGAATAACCGATTTGGCGTATATTACCTGCTGAGTTACTTTTAGATACATAAATGGTATTTCATATTACCCTCCTCTCATCTAAAAAGGTAATTGTTATGACAAAACTGTTTTTTAATACCGAAAAATTTAAACATACTTAAAAAAGATTAAAAGAATCAGAACTACATTTTAGCCCACTCTATACAAGATTATGAATTTTCATCGCAAGTTAGTAATTTATGTTTTGGCTCATAGCATTTCTTGCATCATCTTTAGAGATATTTCAGACCAAGAAGCATTTCTTTTACGGGCACTGAAATTATTTTCGAAGGAATTTAATTTCAAAACTGTCATGCTACTTCTTTTACCAAAATGGTGAAGAAGAAGAGCTCAACTTTTGATTAAAAACTTAGAAAGACGACGACTAAGAATATGCAATCGTTTGAGAGATGATTAAGGAATGGTTTGAAATCGAGAGGACGAAGTTTTTAATATTTTCGATATTTCTTTGGAAATATTTCATCCCTTAACTCTCTAAATTCTGGGAAATAACCGACTCTCAATTCTTGAGGATCTCATATTGAGCTTTCACCAAAATTCTAAGGCCTCATCGCGTGTGAAAGGAAGTTCATTTCGGGAAAAATTATGGATGTGTTTGGCGATTCTTTTGTATTGAATTTCATTCAATAAGGATTTGAAATTCGCCATCACGACGCCATGTGTACATTCTTTGCATAAAAGCGAAGTGGTCCACATCATGATCATGCGTTCCACCTAGTTCAGTCAATTACAAATTTCATAGCATCTTTATGTGATAATAAAATATAAAAAAAAACTTTTTAAATTTAAAGACTATTTCTGTCCGCTCATTCGCACTAAAAAGTATGAAATAAACTAAGTATTCGATATAGTGATTATAGTGCTCAAAAATTCCAGCTCATCTTGATATATTTATATTTACGTTAATGCTGAAGCAGCCAATAAAGTTTAAATTAAAAATTTGACTTAAGAAATAGGCGGTATACTGTTTATTACGAATAGCTTTTACTATACCGCCTATTTCTTAAATCAAATTTTTCATTTAAACTTTATTGGCTGCTTTAGCATTAACGTAAATATAAATATACCAAGATGAGCTGGAATTTCTGAGCACTATAATCACTATATCGAATACTTAGTTTATTTCATACTTTTTAGTGCGAATGAGCGGACAGAAATAGTCTTTAAATTTAAAAAGTTTTTTTATATTTTATTTCAAAGTTTTTTCGTTTTAAAACTTATTTAGAATTGCGTGAAGAACTTGACTAACATGTTGTTTGTTAGCTAATCTCGGTGAAAATGCGCTTTGGGTCCCTGTTTTGCGCATTTTCAAAAAGTCGCCAACTGGCGCGTTTTTCCTTGTTGTCTCGCGTAGTTGAAAGCTCCGAGAGACATTACGCAAAAATGGCGTTTCTATGGCGACAAAACAGAAATCCGTATTTGGCGAGAAAAGGGACCCAAAGCACAGATTAACCCTAATCTCATTCGTTTCATTTCTTCTTTTGCTTTAATATTGCAAGGTTTATCTCCAACAATTTCAGTCAGATTTAAAGCTTCCAATCGTAGTCCAGCCAATTATTGCACTCGACTCAAAACCACATAAGCCAAACCTTTGCTCGCCCCACTAAAAGCGGAAGTGCGTTAAAGTTCACGCGGCTGGATTTAACTCTGCAACCGGAAGCAAAACGTGAAAACCATGACAGAAGCAAGTACAGAAAAAGTCTTTAATAATAAAAAAATAAATAAATATTCAGAAGAAACCTTTTGCGAGACAGGAAAATAAATACATTATATGTGGTTTAAAGTACAAAAAAACGCTCAATCTATAAATTAGGGTCCATTGGGATAAAATGAAACACAGGGTAAATGGAAACAATATTACCCCACTTGTGGTGATTTTTGAAACTAAACCGTTGGGCGAATTAAAGCTACAGTGGACATAAATTTTTTTTTTCTCAATTATTGATCTATATGTCTAACACTTTGTGTACCGAGCTTGTGTGCCATTTTTCAGCCGAAAAATTCAAACAAATTTTCATTTTCAGCCATCTTTTATAAACTATCTTATAAAACATTGCATGTAATGCATAGATATATGCAATCGTGCCTAATGATTGGAAAATTAAGTGGAAATTCAAAGTTTGAAAAAAAAATTGCGATGTTGGAGCATTTTGAAATTTTGTTAAAAATTTTTTTTTATTTTAAATTTCAAAAAAAAAAAATATTTATTGTGTTTGCACCAATTTTTTTTATGTTTTTAGATGTAGTAAATATACAAGCACACAAAGTTTTAGGCAGGGATTCAAGTGAAACAGGCGATCGCAAATTACAATCGCTACTGGAAATGAATTACATTAGAACGTTTCTTGATAAAAACATCGTGACGTCAGCGTGACGTTTGCCTATGAAAAACGAGCTAGATAAAACGTCAAAGCCTACTTGGCGAATAAGAGGAGATCACTGAGTACTTGTGAGCTCTTATTGGCTCCACCCGTAGTGACGTCATGCCAATTTAAGTTGATGATAATGTAATTCACTTCCAGTAGCGATTGTAATTCGAAGCGATCGCAGTGCTGTTTCACTTGAATCCCTGCCTTAGACACATAGATCAATAATTGAAAAAAAAAATGGTGTCCACTGTAGCCTTAAGACTATAGTTACAGCATTGTAAAGGCTATATGGGTGATTCTACACTATTTGAATTCAGACGGCCAATGGAAAAACTTCATGTAAAACTGATTTTATTAATGTTTTTGTTTGCCTACGCATTACAGATTATTATCTTTTACATGGACCACCCAATTAATTCACTACAATTATTTTATTTTAGCATTTATAGCTGAAAATAGTCATAAATGTATACTACCCTGGCCTGTCCAAATACTAGTTTTTATACAAACATGTTCGACGTTCAATTTTTGCTAACTTGGCATAATGTTTCTTGCCATAATCATACACTTACATTAACAGAGAAACATCACTTTCATCAGTAAACATTGAAAAAATATTTATTATTATTTTAAAAAAGTACACTTTTTAACGGGCCATATCAACAGTGTCACCCTCACCTGGCGAACTTCAAAGACTGAAATTTAGCATAAAAAATGCATAAGGATGATGTTGATTGCGAATAACCAGTGTAATACTGAATAAAGTTAAAAGCAAGCTAAGAGGTTTAAAAAAAAATCGAATATTAGTGCATCGGTTCTCGTTGAAAGTGCCGAAAAGCGTATTGGGCCAGTCGCTGTAGTATTTCTCCTGGTAAATATAACTTTTCATATTTCATCGTTATATAAGTGTGCGTATGTATAATGTAATGCTTATTGTGTGCAAACATCACGATTTACGTGAAGTTCTGGTAAGAAGAACGCGTGATATTGTTATTATAGGTAATGTGTGATTTTGTCACTTCTCTGGCGTCACTCCCCTGGCAGTTTTGTTCCAAAAAAGGGTAAATATACATTAAAACTGTGTCATAAGCATAATTAATTTCATTTTTAATCTTAATTTCCCCTGTGAAAGCAATTTGAATGATAGTAAATAATGTGGGAAGTATTTTTATTTGGGATCTGCGGTGAGACTTGTATGCAGCATGTTGTGTTTTCAAAATTGATTTTTTTTATTTTATTACACGCGAAAATTTTTTTTGAATACAGGTCTTGTAGGAATGAGTCCATACTATGATTTTACACCGACTAATAAGTGAAATAATAGTAAATCAAACCAGAATTCTGCCAATAGTGTCACTCCCCTGGCAACACATTTTCCCCTGGTATCGATAAATCCCCCAAAAATTCAAATTTCGTCTGACCTTTACCACTACAATCATAAAAATAGCTGCTACTAACGATATAATGAGTGTGAAATTAATAAGATTATTTTTCCTTTGGGGACACAAAAAACGCATTGACCGTAGAATCACCCATATATAGACTTGTGAAGGCTCTGACTGCACTTCTGTGGAAACTTTTGAGCAGAGAGAATTGCTTTCTTTCAAAAATGTTTAGTAGATGTCCCAGAAAGTATTTTGGATTCAGGTTGGCAATCGCTACCTGGTACGTTTTTCAGCTATGACGTCATCCAAGATGGCGGCTGCTCGCTCCCATAAATGCCATATAAAACCCCAGCACATCGGTAAATTTTGTCTCAAAACAGTTTAGTACGGGTCCTAGAAAGTATTTTTGATTCGGATGGACATCCGCCACCAAGTACACCTGCACGATCTCATAAAGGCTCATATTACTTAACAGCAGAAAAAATTGACAATTATTTTTCTGTCTACTCTTATTGTTATTATTATTATTATTAAATTTACGTATCCGTTATTTATTAATATTTCTTGAATTTGAAAGTTGTAAAAAAAATTATAGTTTTGGATAGACACATTAGGATTTTAGAAACAATGTCATCACGCATTTTGAGAATATTGTGTTGTTTTTTCTATCAAATGTATTTGAGTATGCACCCGCTGCACACACACACACACACACGGAAAATTTTGAAATGATGGGCGTGGTTTTGGATTCTAACCTACATTCATAAATGTTTCCTCTTCCATCTGAAACGAAGTAATAGCGCACAGCTGGTAATTTGACTTTTGTTTTTATTTCTCTTTAGTGAGGAGTGCAACTTAACTGTTTAGAAACAGAAAAGAAGAATTATTAATTAACTATCGACATAACTTTTCAACTCAATGTGTCTCGCACTTACTTGAAGCGATACATTGTAACTCAATACATTGTTCTCATTAAATTATCCAGCTTCTCAAATTTATGTTAAATCACTAGCAATCAGTAAGTGAGTAAATAGGTATACTTCATCACATCATTAAAATAGATTGCAATTAAAGTCAAATAACTAATCAAGTACATAATCATTTCAGCAGCTGTTACGTTTTATTTAAATGTGCATCGACAAGGTATTGGAATTAAAACTTCTACATCAGTGGTTCTCAACGGGGGCGATACCGCCCCCTGGTGGGCGGTGGGACGATGTTGAGGGGCGGTGAACTTCTTTTGGGCGGCAGGGGGGCGGTGGACATATTTTGGGCGGTAAGGGGGCGGTGGGTGTATTTTAAAATTTGAGAGAATATGTTTTGGGCGGGGGCGATAGGAAACCCTTTTCCCATAAATCGGTATGGATAGCTTTAAAAAAAATGTCTATGCTTATCTCCCGAACCCTGATCTTTCTACTAACGTCCTTAAATATAGCCAAAATTTGTCAATAGCACTTAAATTTCAAAAAAAGGTTTTGGAGATGGGTCTCCACTTTCATAGCGTAACTATCTAAAATAGTCTTAAAAATATGTCCATTTAAAAAATGCTCAAGGAAGAGTCCAAAATTCCTCACCCCTCCTTGCTCCCTTAACTTTTATAGTCAAAAAATAGTTTAAAGTTACGTTTTGAAAACTTCACTTTTAAAAAACTTCCGGGGTAAAGATCCAAAACCACCCACCTCTTTCACTATCATAACCACACTTAGCTTACAAATTTTGTTTTTATACATTTCTGCCGAAGAGCTACGGGTAACCACCATTTTAAAAGACAGCCAATTGATTTTTTCAAAAATGATTACGGGAAGGAATCTCTAACTACCCGCTACTCTTTCCCCAAGCATGACCAAAAAGAACCTAGAATTGCGTTTTTAGGAAGTCGGTTTCTACAAGTTTTTAGAAGAGACTTTCTTCTCACCAGAATTGATCGCCTTTTGTGTTGTAAGAGCATCGCCGTAACACAGGCGCGGATCCAGAGGGGGGGTCATGGGGGTCATGACCCCTCCTTAACCGATAAAATATAGCAAAAAAATTGCATTTTTGGTACCTATAGTATGAAAACAATGTCAAAACTCCCCATTTTTGCCCAAAAATTGCACTTTGACCCCCCCCCTTTCCGAAAATGACCCCCTCCTTAGCCAGAAGCTGGATCCGCCCTTGCCGTAACAACACTAAAGGTAGTTCACAGTTGCGTTTTTCAAAGTACAATGGGAAAAAAATTTTGGAGAAAACTCCCAAACTTTTACCATCCCCTGAACCTCAACAAAACATTTTTAAATTGAGGTTTTTAAGACTTCAATTTCAGAGAACACCGGAAGGAGCTTTGACCCCCTAACATGACTAAAAAAACCTTAAAATAACTTTCAATTTTGAAAAAACTTCATGAAGTTTTTTCCCTTTGTTAATGTTACCAAAACTTGCCTAACATTACGTCAAGTTTAAATGCTTCACTGTGGTGAAGTCGGAATCTAACTCTTAACCCCACGAAACTTAAGATTAAAGGCACTGCGTTTTTAAGACTATTTTCAAAACAAGCATCGTCTTTACTGTCATGTCTCCAAAGGCATACTAAAATTGCGTTATTAAGAATTGTAACTTTTGGCATTTTATCCAACCTTCCAATCCATAAAATACTCAAAAAGAATTTCTCTGAATTGAACTTATCTTCTAATTTGTAAATTTTACTTATTTCATTTTATCCCTCCAATTAAAACTTAATTTTTAATCTTTAAGTATGACATGTACGGGTGGTAATTTCAAGTTTTCGTCTCGCCTAGAAAAAATCGAAAGTCAGACTTTGTTATTGCCATAAATGAGGGATGCGTATTGCATAGTTGCAAGTGAATAAGAACAACACGGATTGGACTGTTTGGGGAACTATTTGAACGCAGTGCAGTATTTAAAGTATATTGGTTTTATTGGTTTTCAAAAGAAAAAAAAATTGAAAACAACGCATTTTTATTTCAAACCTTTTTGTTGTTATTTAGGTTCAAAATGTTTCACTCAGTTAATGGAACATTCTAGGCACTTGGTTGATTCTTTGACACACCTTTTTGGAGGAAAAACATTGACTGCTTTAAAAAAAAATCATATACTTGAAAAGTTTTTTTACTCCATAGCCATTTTTCAACTATCTATTTGGGCAAAATTATAGAGTTAAACTGGCCAATAAAACTGCTTTTTCTTCTTCCGTTTCACAACCTTTTGCAAAGGGGGCGTTGAAAATATTTTCAGTCTTAAAGGGGGCGGTAGCTGAAAAAAGGTTGAGAACCACTGTTCTACATGATTTTCCCTGTACCGAAATTTTACAAATAATGTTTTTCACCTATGAGTTATTATGAGTATGTCACATAGGTGACCTATGAGTATGTCACCTATATTTATACTAAATAGTCCAGGATCTGACAGCACTTCTGTGGGAATGTTTGAGTAGGGGGAATTTTTTTTCAAAAATGTTTAGCAGGTACCCTAGGAAGTATTTTGGACTCAGGTAGACATCCGCCACCTGGTGCATTTTTTGCTATGACGTCATCAAACATAGCGGCCATTTTGGCTCTCATAAATGCTATATAAATGTCCAGCACTTCTTTTTTTTTTTTTTTTTTTCAAAAATACGCCATCCCTTTGTACATATTCAACAATGTTAAATTTAACAAATTACGGGATGACGTATGTGAAAAGTACAAAACAACCCACATGGGTAAACATTCAATTTGGTATATACATCAGAAAAATAATTTTGGTTAATAATAAATTAAAATAAAAATATAAGTAAAATATTTACATAATGGTAATGGAAAAAATAAATAAATAAATAAAATAAATGAAAAAAGTTTTTAAAGGAATAAATAATAAAATATATAAATAACAAAAACTAAATGAAAAAGAAAAAATATATATATAAATAATAAAACATTATAATTAAAGGAAAAAAAAACAGAAATGTAGATAATTTAACAAATAAATAGCAGAAAGAACAAGAAAAAGGTGCACTTAATAGTATTGAGGTTAAGAAAAAAAAAATAAATAAAAATAAAAATTATCCGAAAAGAAAATGCTCGTGGTCTATTAGAAAAGAAATAAGAGCAGTAATTTTCTTTTTTGCAAAAAATACAGCATTTTTTGTAATTTTCGTTTTTGCATTCTCAATTTAAAAATTGAGAATGTCTGTTCAAAAATGTTTAGTAGGTGTCCTAGAAAGAATTTTAGACTTGGCTGGACACCCGCCCCCTTTTAAATTTTCGGTTATGACGTCATCAAAAATGGCCGCCGCTCGATCCTATAAATGCTCATATCTATGTTGATACTTGACCGATTTGCATGAAAATTACAATATTTTTACTAATTTATCTGATGCTTATTTGTCTTTAAGCTGCACTGTTAGAAATTTACTCGAAAAATAAAATTGAAAATCAATTTATTTATTTATTTTTATTTTCAACTACCATGACTTGACCATAAAATATGGTATTAACTCTTTTATTTGTGCGAGAAACTGCTAACTTTCCTCTGCTTGCATGACAAAAGATACAACTGTATTACAAATCAGTAAAACGTCCTGCTGTCCAAGCGATAGCAACGAAAATTTAAATCTATTTAAAATAGATATGAATGAGAAAAAATACGAAAATTCCGACGTGTTGTAGCAGTTAAGGAGCATTACTAGATCTCTTTTTAGCCTACTTTCCCGTTAAAATTAAAAGAAAGACGAAAAAAGTATTAAAAGTAGATTAATGCATCTAAAAAATATCGCCAAGTCCAAAAAATATCGCCAAGTTAAAAAAATATCGCCAAGTCCAAAAAATATCGCCAAGTTAAAAAAATAAAAAGGTAAAATGAAAATCGAAAAATTAAAAATTTGAAAGTAGGGTATTGAGATGGGGAATTTGTGTGTCGGTCGGTCCGTCGGTCGGTCTGTCGGTCTGTCTGTCCCCCCCTAATAACTTTTGAATGAACATTCCGATTTGGACAAACTTTTTTTTGTTGGAAAGATCTCGGCGAGTACAGCTCATTCCCATATTTGATTTTTCGATTTGAACAATTTTTGGTTCAACTTTGAACCGTTCAAATAACCTGTCACGCGATGCTAACTTTTGAGTGAACAGTCCGATTTGAACAAACTTTTTTTTGTTCGAAAGATCTTTTCAAGGATACGTCATTCCCGTATCTACATTTCGATTTGAACAATTTTTCGTTCAACATTGAACCGTTCAAACAAGCTGTCACCCCTAATAACTTTTGAATGAACAGTCCGATTTAAACAAACTTTTTTTTGTTCGAAGCATCTCGGCAAGGATACTTTATTACCGTATTTAAATTTTCAATTTGAACATTTTTGGTTCAACATTGAACCGTTTAAGCAACCTTTCTCCACTTAATAACTTTTGAATGAACATTCCGATTTGGACAAACTTTTTTTTGTTGGAAAGATCTCGGCGAGTACAGCTAATTCCCACATTTGATTTTTCGATTTGAACAATTTTTGGTTCAACTTTGAACCGTTCAAACAACCTGTCCCGCGATGCTAACTTTTGAGTGCACAGTCCGATTTGAACGAACTTTTTTTTGTTCGAAAGATCTTTTCAAGGATACTTCATTCCCGTATCTACATTTTCGATTTGAACAATTTTTGGTTCAACTTTGAACCGTTCAAACAACCTGTCCCGCGATGCTAACTTTTGAGTGAACCATCTGATTTGAGCAAACTTTTTTTTGTTCGAAAGATCTTTTCAAGGATACTTCATTCCCGTATCTACATTTTCGATTTGAACAATTTTTCATTCAACATTGAACCGCTCAATCAAGCTGTCACCCCTAATATCTTTTGAGTGAACAGTCCGATTTAAATAAACTTTTTTTTGTTCGAAGGATCTCGGAGAGGCTTTCCCATACATTCCCATATTTCGCTTTTTGATTTGAACCATTTTTCGTTCAATATTGAACCGTTCAGAAAAAAAAAATTAACATTAGCGCCTACGGGGAATTAAGTTGAATGTTGATCCGAAACTTAAAGTCGGATTTCCTTCAAACTAACTGTGTAAGAAAATGGTTTTGATAAATAATGTTTGTAAACTACTTTTCTGAGCAATCTTCTGTGAGGACTCTGATTCCGACTTCGACTCCGCAAACATGGCGGAAATGCAGACTCAGAAAAAAATTACTGACTGTGCAGACGATTTTTTGTTTATTTATTCATTTGTTTTATTTTATTTATTATTATTATTATTTTTTTTTTTTTTGACAGACGATTTTTTTTGTAACAAAAATTTTTCATTCACGAGAACATTTTATTCTTTATTTATATTTAACAATTGGCAACAGATTAAAAGTGAAATTCGAGACATTTTATTAACGGACGAGTTTTTTTTTTTTTCTTTCTTTGATAAAATGTGTTTTGATGCTCTTTATACTTTTATTTATTTATTTATTTATTTTATTATTTTTATTATTATTTTTCTTTTTTTGAAAACGATGGAGGATTTTTTCTACGGAGGAACTGTAACAGTTACACTCTTTAAAAGGTGCGACAAAACTTTATTTATTCGTGAATTACTTTTTACGTGTCTATTTCATCTGATGAGAGGAGTATATTTTGCTTTTCGAACTCTGCTCTAAGTGCTAAAAAGGTATGTTTGACATAATTTTCAGTCTCAGATAATCAAGAGAATAATGATCAGATGCGAGAATGCCGATGTCGATGTACGGGAAAGTAGGCTCGTTTAGTTCTTGACAGAACTTCTTGTTCAGTTCCGATTTTGTTGTTGATGATGATTTTTCTATTCTAAAAAACATTCGAAGAACCGCATTTACTATCCTGTAGTGCTAAAGGTACAATGTGCAAAAATATTGTCTCAATTAATGGCGCGTGGCACTCGTTGCACTAGAAAGTGGCAAATTCTCAAAGTCAATATTCTTCACATGAGCATACAGCTATAATCTTAGTTCATTTAAAAATTTACAGAATGAGCCTTTTCGTATTACCTGCACTACGTATTCTTTTGCTGATTCACGAATTTGTTCTACATATTCCAGTCGGATGATAGGCCAAATTTCTCCAAATATTTCGTAAAAACATAATGAAGAGCTGTTTTTTTAGTGTAAAATGTACTCCAGTAATTTGGTCCAGATAGTGCGTGGATGGTTGGAAGGTTTTCATCTGTGTTTCGGTGAGTATTACGAGCAGACAAAAGTCGCATAGAATCCATAACTCCAGTGTACCCCTAAAGTTCCTCTGCTTCCTCTGCTGTCAAGCAAATTATTATGATGCCCAATTCCTGATAATGCCCAAAAGTTGTTGATTAGGATAGGCAGAGTAGCATCTTGAGAGATTTCAATGACATGTATAAAAATACTGCTACCTTGTTTCTATGCTTTCGGACTCTTTAGGGGAAGATTTGCTCTAATTGTAAAAAAGATTATAGACTTTTCCACAGCTCTTTTTTATACTCCCAATATATGATTTAAATAATAATAATAAAAAAAGCCAGTTATTACTTCGTCCAGGGGTTTGTTTTTATTTGTCATAGCCTTTCGTACAAAAAAGTTCACTATATAACAGGACTTTTCATCAGACAAGGTTTCTTCTCTTGTTTTGCCATAAGATTTTTCTAGCTCTTTTTACAATGCCCCTATTTGTAATCTTAACATAAACTCTTGTTCATTTAACAATGAACAGTTTTCAGATGATTCATACTGAAAGAGCTCTTCCACGTCAGAGGAACGAACTAAAAGTTTTCGCATCATGATGTGAGGCTGACTGTTTGACTTCTTTTTACTGACTTTCCTTGTGGTAGTACAAGCATTTTGTGTTTTGTTGCAAGGAAATACTGGCAATATGGCTTTAAGAATGGAGCTTGAGCACAGTCACCGGTTAAGCACAGTCACCGGTATTAAAAAAGTTTTATATATTTTTCATTGTATCTTGTGAAGCAACCAACCAAAGGTGCTGGCTTCACAAGATACAATGAAAAATTTATAAACTTTTTTAATACTGGTGACTGTGCTTAACATGATACAAGGGAAAAAGAGTCAAGATCGCTCAAGCTCCATTCTTAAAGCCATATTGCCACTTTTCCTTGCAACAAAACACAAAATGCTTGTACTACCACAAGGAAAGTCAGTAAAAAGAAATCAAACAGTCAGCCTCACATCATGATGCGAAAACTTTTAGTTCGTTCCTCTGACGTGGAAGAGCTCTGAAAACCATCTGAAAACTGTTCATTGTTAAATGAAGAAGAGTTTATGTTAAGATTACAAATAAGTGCATTGTAAAAAGAGCCAGAAAAATCTTATGGCAACATAAGAGAAGAAACCTTGTCTGATGAAAAGTCTTGTTATATAGTGAACTTTTTTGTACGAAAGACTATAACAAATAAAAACAAACCCTTGACGAAGTAATAACTGTTTTTTTAGCCTACTTTCCCGTTAAAAACAAAAGAAAGACGAAAAAAGTATTAAAAGTAGCTTAATGCATCTAAAAAATATCGCCAAGTCCAAAAAATATCGCCAAGTTAAAAAAATAAAAAGGTAAATTGAATATCGAAAAATTAAAAATTTGAAAGTAGGATATTGAGATGGGGAATTTGTGTGTCGGTCGGTCGGTCTGTCTGTCCCCCCCCCCCCCTAATAACTTTTGAATGAACATTCCGATTTGGACAAACTTTTTTTTGTTGGAAAGATCTCGGCGAGTACAGCTCATTCCCATATTTGATTTTTCGAGTTGAACAATTTTTAGTTCAACTTTGAACCGTTCAAATAACCTGTCCCGCGATGCTAACTTTTGAGTGAACAGTCCGATTTGAACAAACTTTTTTTTGTTCGAAAGATCTTTTCAAGGATACTTCATTTCCGTATCTACATTTTCGATTTGAACAATTTTTCGTTCAACATTGAACCGTTCAAACAAGCTGTCACCTCTAATAACTTTTGAATGAAATGTCCGATTTAAACAAACTTTTTTTTTTTGTTCGAAGCATCTCGGCAAGGATACTTCATTACCCTATTTAAATTTTCAATTTGAACATTTTTTCGTTCAACATTGAACCGTTCAAGCAACCTTTCCCCACCTAATAACTTTTGAGTGAACCGTCCGAATGGAATAAACTTTTTTTTGTTTGAAAGATCTCGGAGAGGCTTTCCCATACATTCCCATATTTCGCTTTTTGACTTGAGCAATTTTTCGTTCAATATTGAACCGTTCAGAAAAAAAAAATTAACATTAGCGTCTACGGGGAATTTAAGTTGAATGTTGATCCTGAACTTAAAGTCGGATTTCCTTCAAACTAACTTTGTAAGAAAATGGTTTTGATAAATAATGTTTGTAAAGTACTTTTCTGAGTGATCTTCTGTGAGGACTCTGATTCCTACTCCGAATCCGCAAACATGGCGGAAATGCAGGCCCAGAAAAAAAATTACTGACTGTGCAGACGATTTTTTGTTTATTTATTCATTTGTTTTACTTTATTTATTATTTTTTTTTTTTTTTTTTTTTTTTTTTTTGACAGACGATTTCTTTTGTAACAAAAATTTTTCATTCACGAGAACATTTTATTCTTTATTTATATTTAACAATTGGCAACAGATTAAAAGTGAAATTCGAGACATTTTATTAACGGACGAGTTTTTTTTTTATTTTTTTTTTCTTTCTTTGATAAAATGTGTTTTGATGCTCTTTGTACTTTTATTTATTTATTTATTTATTTTATTATTATTATTATTCTTTTTTTGAAAACGATGGAGGATTTTTTTTACGGAGGAACTGTAACAGCACTCTTTAAAAGGTGCGACAAAACTTTATTTATTCGTTAATTACTTTTTACGTGTCTATTTCATCTGATGAGAGGGGGATATTTTGATTTTCAAAATCAGCTCTAAGTGCTAAAAAGGTATGTTTGACATAATTTTCAGTTTCAGATGATCAAGAGAATAATGATCAGATTCGAGAATGCCGATGTCGATGTACGGGAAAGTAAGCTCGTTTAGTTCTTGACAGAACTTCTTGTTTAATTATTATTATTTAAATCATATATTGGGAGTATCACAAAGTGCTGTGAAAGAGTATAATATTTTTTACAATTCGAGCAAATTTTCCCCTAAAAAGTCTGAAAGCGTAGAAACAAGGTAGCAGTATTTTTATACATGTCATTAAAATCTCTCAAGATGCTATTCTGACTATCCTAATCAACAACTTTTGGGCATCATCAGGAAACAAACTGATCTTACAACGTGGGAAGACCTGGACATAATAAATTGCTTGACAGCATAGGAAGCAGACTTCGTGGATAATGGTGTTAGCTTTATTTCCCAGGTATACTCTTATTCAGCGATTTGGTGTTTAGGAACTTTAGAGGTACACTGGAGTTATCAAGTCTAAGAGACTTTTGTCTGCTCATAATACTCACCGAAACAAAGATGAAAACCTACCAACTATCAACGCACTTACTGGAGTACATTTTACACTAAAAAAACAGCTCTTCATTATGTTTTTACGAAACATTTGGAGAGATTTGGCCTATCATCCGACTATAATATGTAGAACAAATTCGTGAATCAGCAAAACGTAGTGCAGGTAATATGAAAAGGCTCATTCTGTACATTTTTAAATAAACTAAGATTATAGCTGTATGCTCATGTGAAGAATATTTGACTTTGAGAATTTGCCATTTTCTAGTGCAGCGAGTGCCACGCGCCATTAATTGAGACAATATTTTGGCGCATTGTACATTTAGCACTACAGGATAGTAAAGGCGGTTCTTCGAATGTTTTTTTAAGAGTAGAAAAATCATCATCAACAACAAAATCTGAACTATGAAAAAGATATCAAGTATTTATCCGTAACTGCTACAACATGCCGGAATTTTCGTATTTTGTCTCATTCATATCTATTTTAAATAAATTAAAATTTTTGTTGCTATCACTTGGACAGCAGGACGTTTTACTGATTTGTAATAAAGTTGTATCTTTTGGTATGCACGCAGAGGAAAGTTAGCAGTTTCTCGCACAAATAAAAGAGTTAATACCATATTTTATGGTTAAGTCATGGTAGTTGAAAATAAAAATAAATAAATAAATTGTTTTCAATTTTACTTTTCAAGTAAATTTCTAACAGTGCAGCTTAAAGACAAATAAGCATCAGATAAATTAGTAAAAAAATTGCAATTTTCATGCAAATCGGTCAAGTATCAACATAGATATGAGCATTTATAGGATCGAGTGGTGGCCATCTTTGATGACGTCATAACCGGAAAATTTAAAAGGAGGCGGGTGTCCACCTAAGTCTAAAATTCTTTCTAGGACACCTACTAAACATTTTTGAAAAGAAATTCTCAATTTTTAAATTTCCTGCAGAAGTGCTGGGCATTTTTTAGCATTTGTGAGAGCCAAAATGGCCGCCATGTTTGATGACGTCATAGCAAAAAAATGC